>CM034151.1:678485075-678790075 GCA_019776745.2 Taxus chinensis | reverse complement strand
ATAATCCCCTTTTTGGCTTCCCAACCCATATATATGGTTGGTAAGGGGTTTTGGGAAGTGTGGGACAAGTTCAACTTGTCCCACAAGTCCCCCAAAATTGCCCTAAATCTCAAATTCGAGATTCAAAGGATTTGGAGTGGTCAACACTCAAGACAAACATTCAATACAAGAGGCAAACACATGGCTCAAGGAGCCAACGATCAAAATTAATTACACCTACTAGACTTCCCTCCAAAACTTAAAAAATTAAACAAGATGCTAAATTAATCTAAACATACTTAGCAAAGGTAATTTAAGAAAAAGACATCACAAATGAAATCACCTCCTAAAATAAGTTAAAACAAGTAAATAAAATTCTTACCCCCTTGGTCACATTAGAAAATTTCCCCCTCATGGAAATTTTTTTTTCTTAACACATAAAGAACAAAGGTAACACAATACAATTCACTAGTTGCCTTGACGACCAAATGTTGTAACCACCCGACATCCTGTTGTGTTTGGTTCCCAATCCCCCTCATGGTTGTGATCATGTTGTGTTTCCTACAAAATACAAAATACCTCCTTCGGCCTTGCGGCCATGTTAAACTATCCAAAATAACCATATGCATGAAATTTGTTAACATCTATACGTAATTCAATCAATCATTATTTCTAGGTCTAAATCACAACTTAATTATGCATTTGATCATTATCCAAAATTATAGTAATGTAAATTCAACAACTACATTCTACTTATCATGGTGAAGAAATCCAATGTTAGAACACATGCAATATATCCATATAAAAATAATATCAGTATCCAATAGTCTGTCCATGAGTCAGTGTAGATCATACTAAAAACAAAATCCAATCATAACCCAAATGCAAACAAAACAAAATCCAATCATAACCCAAATGCATCTACTCACAAAACATCATGCTAATCAACGTAAGTATAAGTCATATCCATATCAGCTTTGGCAAAATGTGTCCATGCATAACTCAAAATGATAATCAACTAAATGTCATAGGGAAGTGGGCATTACAATTTCCACATCTGAATATTAATTTAAAAAAAAAGCTCCTATAGAGGGCATAAGAATAAGGATATAGTCTTTAATGTGAACATATTGAACTGACCAATTCCTTACATAAATGGGAAATACATATAATGCGAAGAAAATTTACTCAAATATTAGTAACTAATGGTACAATCAGACATATATGTAATTTGAATCTGCTATGATAAATTTAGTCTCTAAAGAGTAATCAATGTTTTTAACTCTAACAACATTAGTTTTCAGCTTTGGCAGAAATTGTGTCTGATGAATGTGTCCATCCGCACATGTAAAGTGAACGAATACTGATGGAAGGATATCTTCTTCTTAAGAAGATGTATGTGGGGCTCCATTTTGTAAAGGATTTTCTTTAACCTGGCCATATGTTTCCTTTGTTGTTGCACCAATTAATTCTTTACTTGCATCATCAATTAAGAAATATTAGAAAACAAATGTAGCCGATAAATTTCCAGTGTGGTCTGTAATTTGAACTAAACTATGAATAAGTATAAAAAAAAAACATCTAAATACATTCTAAGATAATCACATCCTATGGAAACCATATCACATGCATTTCCAGCATATCCATTTTTCTTCAGAGTTATTTCTAATCTTAAACAATTCATACATGGAGAAAGAAGAGATTCTCCTATGCGCATTAATGGACATGATGGATAAGTAAAAAAATCCATTTCATCAATTTGAAAACTATAGTTCCTCTTAGTGATAGCCAAAGTGGCATTTCAAAACTAAGAGATCCTCATTTTGAGAGAGAATTCGAGCCACTATCTTAGAAATTACAGATCTAATTACATACAAAAAGACATTTCTTTCATATATGTTTTAAGGAATGTTTTATTTACAATCTTGTAATGGATATGAAAGATTAAAAATTTAGCAGGGATAAGAGAAAAGTGTATGTATTATTAAAGAATATGGTTTTATGGAGGTGGAGATGCAATCAAAAATAGAAAAAAGAGAAGGATATTAGAAGAATTTTTTAGAAGAATAGAGAATTGGCGAACCTTGAGTTCATCATGACTTGTTAGAGACCTACCATCATAATTTTTTCCATGTTCCTCCCACCAATTTTTATCGATCAAAATAATCAAACAGATATTTCCTCTTCAATACTTGGGGTTTTTTTATAGTATAAAGAATAACACAATTAATAATAAACATCCTTTGATGTTTAACTCACTTTCTGGTGGCGAATGACAGGCTGCCATAGGCATGTTTGATGGAATGTTCGGCACGCAAATGATGAAAAAAATGTAGTTTTTAAATATTTTGCCAATATACCCCATGTCCTCGTTTGTTTTTTCCTGTTATGTTATATGGAATTTAGGTGTCAATAAGATGGAAGCAGTGCTGGATTTTGACGTTTAATGTTACATGTCACAATAATATTATTTGAGGATCTAAAAAATTATATGGATGTCATTTGAAATTCAAAATATAATATGCACATCAAATTTAAATTTATAATAACTATTACAAAATACAAAATATTGAGTAAAATTTTACATCTATAACATTGAAAAAATAACTTTAAATAAATTTCTAAAATGAAATTCAAATAAATAATATAAAATTATATGTATAATATTTCTAGATATTTAGTAGAATATAAACATCATGTGAAATAAAACATCACTACAAATTTTATTTAGATAAAATGAGTTTATCAAAGAGCTAAAACTTACATTGGTCAACCATGCTTTCACAAAATATTTTGTGACCTTCTTTGTTTTTCCCCTCTCTAAATATCATACACTTTCCCCCTGTCAGACCTGCTAAAATGACCACTCGAGACCCAAGAAGAACCTAGGTTTAGATAGAAAAATTATGGATTTTTTTTTTGAAAAGCATGACCACTACTAGGCTTCAAGCAATAGGTGTCATTGCAAAGATTCAAAGTCAACTATAATTTAATAAATGAAAATTTTCCCATTATAACAAACATTAGATCTCCATTACAAAATTAATGAGTGTAATTAATCCAAATATAGTTAAATTTATCTTAGGTTTTAATTTAATAAATAATTAAATTGACACTATAGTTAAATATTCCTTAATTAAATTTAGAGGGTTTAACGAGCCAAAATGAATTAAATACATAAGGTATTTAATTCCACTAGGTCTAAACAATAATAACCAAGGTTATTATTTACATGGGTTAGAAAAAAATTCTCTTATCTCCTAACGTGACCTCCTTAAAAAGGGTCAACCCATGCTTTATAGTTAAAAATTTAAGTTAAAAAGAGGTAATTTCTCTACTTACCCATTCTCGGACTCATCTTTGCACTTCAACCTAATTTTTCACATATTTAACACGCTTAAGGTTTCCTGAAAACATTTCCATTAGATGCAAAATTTCTTCCCCTTTCCAATGATATAAAGAAGTCCTCCTAACTCTTCATATTTCTTAAGTTACAGGTCGGCGCCCTTGGGGAAGAAATGTTTCCCAAAGGTGGGCCCATGGGCCCAGGGATGACTTTTCACCCGAGAAAGGTTTCAGAACCAACGGACCTGGGGAGACATTTGGCACTTTGCACTTTTAAATAAAAAGCATAATTTTCATTTGTGCGCATGTGAGCCTGCAGTGGGGCTTGATGCCGAGGGAAGAAAATTTTCCCCAAGCCACAAGGGACATGTGTCCAAAATTTTGAGTCAACGCGGAAAGGCGGGCCGCCGGAGGCACTTATGGTTTTTAAATATATATTTTTTTTGAAAGGGCGAAAAGGTTTTAAAACATCCGTGCCTCCGCCGATGCCCAAAGACGCCACATGTCTAGCCCAAAAGCCACATGCGGGAAAGTGGACCAGTGGGAAGACTTAGATTTTGCACCAATTTTTTTTTAACAAAAAGGTAAAGTTTGAAGGTGTGGGCCCGTAAACCCCCAGAAGTATAAATTTTTTTTGCCAAAGGAAAAAAATACCGGGCTTGCGGAGATGCGGGAGAACTTGTGACTTTTTGCATTTTTGTAAAAAGTTCCCTAAGTAATTTTCGGGCCCGTGCATCCGATTTACAAAAATTTCCTTTTTGACAGTTAGTTTTTTTTTTTAAACCAAACAAAGTAAAAACTTCAGAAGGCCATAACTTTTGACTAGGACCTTGAATTTGAGAAAATGAGGACTTTTTGGAAAGGGATCAAAATCCTCTTTGCGTAGGAAGCATAAAATTTTGATTTCAACAAACTTAGATGGGTTAATTCTAAGGAAACGTATTTCCTGCCATAAAAATGTGAACTGAACTTTTCAACTGCCAGACTTGATCAAATCCGCCATTCCTCTTCTTCAACATGCCAAATAGGCATGGAGAGTTGCACTTGACCAAGTTTGAATGGATTACAAGGAACTATTGTTAATGATTGAGTTGTTTAAACAAAATTCTTTTCTCTTTTCTCTACAAGGCGTTTTCCTGCCTCTAGCTTGATTAATGAAGTTCTGAGTATATTTCAAGGGAAAAAAAAACTAATAGAAGATGTGTTTTTTATCTTCCTTAGCTTGTATTAATGTTTCAATTTGTCTTTCATTGTTGCAGGGTACTCTGTATATTTTCCTGACAATAATTTCAATTTTACAGTAAGTTTGAAATTTAAAACTACATGCTTAAACTCGAATTGGTTTATTTCATTATCCATACTTTAGAAATTTGAGTTCATTCCATTCCAATTTACAATGTTTAAATTTACTTAATTCAATGTGTGAAAATCAAGAATGTAATTCTATTTCTTTTCAACCATACATTTCAAATAAGACAAAGAACATAATACTTCTTAATACATTTTTTTTCCAATCTTCAAACAAAGATTTTTCAGTAATATTTCAAACATAAATTTTAAACAAGAGTAACACCATTTTGTAGATAATAATCAACTTCCATTGAATGAGTTAATGGTCCCTTATTTTTCAACTTTCTTTTCCCTTCATCACAAACAAATTACAGAATATGTCTTTCTCATTTGAATGTAAACTTCATATCCAAAATAGCACCGCTTTTCACCACAATTAATATTACAATGCCATCCACTTAAAGTGGGAAATTTCATAATAAGGGAACCCAAGGAGAACTGCAAGATTTTTCTTCACACAAGCTCCATGTACAACAACAAGAGAATCCGCCATGTTTCAAATTGGTCACAAAAAAAGGGGGAAGAGGAAACGCCCTCCACCCAACCAAGAATTCCAATGAAGATGAGAAGCCATCCTCCTCGTTGACCCCTGAGCCCCAACCACATTACAATAGGAAATTTGATTCAACTCATGGCAACAAGACAATATTCCACAACACAAAACATATTTCACAATAATATCACAGTCTAAAATAAAATGTAGTTACAGTCACAAGAAGGACAGTAATAAAATATACAAGGCCTCATCACAAAAAGGCCAAAAGAGAAACATCTATGGGGAAAACTGCTTATACCTCCCAATGGGGAATGGGTGGCCTGTAATGCCCCATTGGGCATCGATTTCCGTTTCTGCCACCTTGCCCCCATTGCTTTTCGTTGAACGTTTATTTGAGCTCCCTTTTATCGTCGGGTGACTTTGACCATATCGCGGAGTTATCTTGGTATAGTTTCTTTCCATCTTTCGCTTTGTCTCGCCATCTCGTTCTGTCGCAAGTGCGCTTTTGTTTCCAGGGGGTCATTTCTAACTGTCGTCTAGTGAGCTTATCATGTTTTTGATTGGTGTAATGCGTAATGACTTTTGTTGTTAAAATTTCTAATAGATATTAAGACCTTTTCAAGGGCGTTTAGAATGATAACGGGGCTGAATTTTATTGCATTGTTTTGACAATTTCAACTAGATAAAATTATTAATTTATGGAGCCAGTTGCAGAAAGCAGATCTCTAACTAAGAAAGAAGCACGTGATAAATGTATATGTCAGGTCTGTGTAGAAATAACATCACATTTAAAAAAAAATGAAAATCACATATAGGCGTGAGCTGTAAGCACAAATTAATATACATTTTTCTGTAAGTGGATAAGAATGCATTAAAGGTGTAATATATTGGAAAATATTCACGTGTCTGGTTACAAGTAAATGGTGTTTGGTCTCCTCCCAACCACCCAACCTGCCAACTATTATGACTGTCACATTTTTATACGTTGCGTGAGGGAGATGGGAGTCGGTGGAGGCCTATTTTTCTTCACCAGGATCTCCTTTTGATTTTGTTATTCAATGCTTTGGGCACAGTCTGGTTGGCATGGTGGTTAGATGAAGCTACAAGCTAGTGTAGCAGGCTGTCCAGCTATGTTGTTATCTGTTCTGTATCGAATGCATCCTCAAATTTGGGATTCTCCTTCAAGATATTTTATCAAAATCAATTAAGTGACAGTGCGGGTGTTACCAGAAGAACATGCTTACTTGTCACAGTAATGGGAGGAAACCCAGATACGGTAAAATTTTTCCTAAAGTTTGAGGCAAAGTCACCAGATTTAGTGTGGGAAATGAACAGGGAAGGTCATACGGCTCTGCACCTTGCTGTACAGAATGAAAACAAAGATATTCGACAGTGTTGGGTAGATTTCAAGGATGACAAAGGCGATACGGCTTTGGACTTGGCTATAAAGGAATATCGTGTGGATCTCTAGAAAATCCACTGTGTTTGGAAATAAAGCTTTGATTCTTCGATGGGGTGGAGGAGTTATTGGTATACCCAAGATCAAACACCATGCGAATTCCTGAATACGTTCTGCACTTTCTGATGGAGCTCAACCAGGTCAAAATAGTTGATATCTTAAGGAAAAATAAACAAGAAGAACTGTCGCATGTTATCAACAAGGGTCACCAGTCGCCACCCAAAAATCCTCCAGTAGAAGGAAACGCACAATCTTCCACCAACGGCCAACAAAATGTTCCAGCAGAAGAAGACACACCTTTGCATATTGCAGCTAGGAATAAAAAATGTGCAAGTTATGGGATGCAGGGAAAAGGTGAGGATGCCGTTGCACTCTTCTCTCAAATGTAAGTGTCTGGCATGTAACCAGACGATGTTGCTTTCTGGCCCTTCTATCTGCATGTAGCCATTCTGGCCTTGTGTCTGAAGGTTGGAAATATTTTGAAATGATGAGAGAAAACTATGGGATCATTCCTAGAATGGAGCATTATGCATGCATGGTTGACCTCCTTGGTCAAGCTGGTTGCCTAGACGAAGCAGAAGAATTCATTAATAAAATGCCAATAAAGCCTAATGCTACTGTGTGGGCCACCTTGCTCGGGGCATGCAGAATTCATTCCAATATGGAGCTTGGATAACATGTGGCGGATTGTATTTTTAAGTTGAATCCTGAAAATCCTAGATATTTTGTGCTGATGTCAAACATATATGGTGCAGGTAGGCGGTGGGATGACATGGAAAAAGTGAGATAAAGATGAGAGAGCATGGGTTGCAAAAGAACCCTGGATGGTCCAGAATAGAGGTGAAGAATCAGATACATGTATTCCATGTGGGAGATATGGAGTGGTTATATGCCTAATACAAGTTTTTTGATGTACAAAGAAGAGGAACAGAAAAGAAAACCTGTTGCGGTCATTGCGAGAAGCATTAATGTGTGTTGACTTGTCAAATCATGACCAAAGACACCTCTCATCAGCACAAGAACACACATGTATGTTGTGACTCTCATATTGCCAAAAATGGGGCCTACAGAAGTTCTAGGGCTAATTTGGAGCTCTCTGCCCAGGCAAAGCATAGACGAGAATGGAGCTTGAGTGCCAGCCTATAAAAGGGGAGATTCGACCTGAGGATGGTTGTTGCTGGTCCGGGCGGTGTCCTTGAAACCTTCTGAATTTGGAGAAAAAGGCAAGATATTTCTACACTTTTCTACTGTTATTTTATTTAAAATTATTGTGAAATCGAACCACTTTCCTTGCATTGTTTTGTCAGTTGGATGTCATAATGGGAGATTTCCCCTTTCTACTTGTTTCTTCTTGTTTTAGCTTTTATCGTTGACAGTATGTTGGTCGAAAGGATGCGTGTGCCCTTTCCTCTGAATGTTATGTTTATCTTACTCGAGTGATAGACCTTCGTCTGTTTGTTTATGTATTAATTCTTCTCTGCGATTGAGTTGCAAGTTATTATGTTGATCATCTAGTAATTTTAGATATTATGGAAGTAAGTTACGATAACTATGAAGCTCCTCCCTAGCACCCAAGTTGTCTTTTGACATTTTTTGTTAGCCCCTTCACAAGCCCCTTTGATAACCTTTTTGGCATCGAGAAAGGAAAGGTTGTAGGATTAGTGTGATCAATGCTTGGGCTAGTTTCAGCGTAGAGTTTTGGTATTAAAACTTTTAGAATGAAAAGGTTTGTGTGCAATGTGTTTTTTTGTCTCGACGTGTTTAGACTCTTATACTATCTTTCATCTTGGTTCTAGGCTTTTAAGGCCATCCTCGAGAAGTACCTTGACCATCCCTATCAACTTGAACCATAACTAGCTTTTCGGATCAACTAAGCTCGAGGTTTCATTGTGCAAATCCAGTACCTCGTTAACACTAGAATAGTTTGGTCTAATCCCCCTCTCAGAATTATTGTGATGGCGCCCTTCTATTTTTCCTAACTTGCATTATTTTCTCCCTTGTAATGTTAACGCTATTAATTAATATTGGTTGGTTTTTATGCACGTAATTACCTTAATAGTTTGTGATGGAAATTTCCTTAAATGTGATTAATCTTCAGAAAAAACTCAGCTTTCATTTGATAGTCTTATGGATTCATAGCGGAAGGTTTGTTTTGATAATGTCACTTAGAAATTATGTTTGTATCTATGTTGTGAACGGTTGACTGTGTTACCAAGGGTTGCCTTAAAATATTGTTGTTTTGGGAAATAGGTAATTTATTTTAAATTAACCAAACATTAGTAATTGTAGTGTGGAGTTTGCAAATCTTTAGTGTTATAAAAAAAAAATTGTTGATGACATTATTGTATACTCTTGGTTGACGGAACTCCCTTCTTCTCTCGCTTGTTTGCTACTAGCCTGTAAGACTTTGACCCTTCTTGAATGATTGGAAAATCTTTGTAGTTAATGGTCAAAACTAGTATACTTTGCTTTCGCTTCGAAACTTATGTTGTGTGTATACTCTATTTGATTTCCGGTTTGAAACTCGATTATACATGGCTTTTTGTGTTAATTTTTGAAACCCGTGGTTCCCCTTTTTTTTCTTGGGCCGATCAACTCTTGTTCTTTTAGAAATATATTAATTTAGTCTATGCAGTTTGGTACCTTTGATAAATTTCTAGATGGTTGGTACTATATATCAAATCTTAACTCTTGTAATTATTATTTAATTACTTACTTGATGGGAATTCTGTTTTTTGCTAGATTGGTTATTTCTCCTTATAGGGCCAAGGGCCATTCTCTTACGATTGTTATATTTTCGTTGCTTTTACTCCTAACTGAAGTACAAGGTCTCTCTTCTTTGATTGGCATGATGGAAACTTTATTATAACTTGATGTGTTGATAGTGTTTAGAGGTTTGACCCAATTCTTGTAATAAAGTGCTTCCTTTTCATGATATTGTTAGATAATAGTTATGGTGGTTTTGTGTAGCCTTATCTTGCTCAGTTCTCGTGAACTGACTCTTGTAGAAAATTTGCTGCAGATGGATTTTGCGTGTAGATGAGGGATAGACTTGTAGACTTTTGTCATCAACCTCAGTTGAGAAGTTCCTTTGCTCGAAACCTTTTTATGTTGTTCAACTATTGTTAACGTCTAGTGGAAAGTTTAGAAGAGGATTAATGTCTTAGTATAATGTATTGTGGACTTGTCATCTGAACTTTGGAAACCTTGTATTGTTTGACCATCTTTGAAATTATAAGAAAATTTGGTTATTGTTGTTGAGTGACTTTGTTGGAGTATCAGTACTTTAAGAATTGATGTAATCTTGTTTTGTTCTTGTAAATGAGTGTTGCTACAACTTTGCCTTGAGAATAAATATTGAGTTAAACCTTGCTATGACTTAGTAATAAAGTGTCATAAGTAAACTAACATGGGATTGTTTAATACTTCTGGAAGTTAAATTAAAAGTTGTATTCAAATAAAGTAACGTAGGGGTCACCAACTTGAGAGCAAGAAATTCTTTAAGTAATCAAGGGCAAGACTATAATTGCAGGTAAACTTTATAACTTGATAACCCTAGCTCCTCTAGTGAACATTATTCCTTTTATGGTGAAATTTGTAAAATGACCCTAAGGTGAAATGAACTGTTAGTTGTTTGAAGATGATAAGATTTAATAAGCCAGAGAAAACAAATTGGAGACCTCACCATCTTTCTCACCGCCATTTGGAAAGTAAATTTTTACTCCTTGTTAATACTTTTAGCGAAGCCTAAGTAAAGTTGTTATAATTCTGGTTAAGAGCCCTAGCTTCAATTAAATACTGGCAATAACTAATGAGGTCCTAAAGATGTTTCATCTCGACCTTCTCCCTCTAACCCTTTTCCAAGGCACCTTGTATCTCTTCTCTTAAGTGTGTTGAACTTAAAACCATGTTGTCTTGTGGGCAAGAACGAATCTTAGTAGCGTTAGTGGTGAGCAGATGGCCTTGTGGAATTTAAATACTCCTTTCTCTTGATAAACGAATTAAGCAAATAAATGTCATAATAGAGAAGATTTAAAGATAATTACTCAGTGTCAAAGGAATAAACTTGGCTTGGCAAGTTGAATTATACGAATCATATCTTGAGCCTCCTTGAAAACGTAAGCTAAGAATTGCAAGATGTCCTTTTAAAATAAATAACCCTCAAGAATATCTCATTGTGGTTGGCCCTAACTGTAAGTGTGTTATGTGATTGGACTTCTATGTTGTCTTGTCAAAAAGAAAAAAAAATGTATTATCCTTTTGGGTGTGAACGTTTCCGTGCTGACCTTGTGGTCATCCTCGTAACAAGTGGTTCCCAGAGTTGGTTGTAACTTTGTGATGACATGTTGTGTCGTGTTATGTGTGGAAGCAAGTAAAAAAAAATAAATTATCCTGTCTTTTACTGTGTTGTTCGTGTGTGAGTTTTTTGGGTCGTTACACGAGACCCAAGAACCACATAGGTTTAGTTAGAAAAATTATGGGATAATTTTTTTTGAAAAGCGTGACCACAAACAGGCTTCGAAACAAAAATTGTCATAGTAAAGTTTCAAAGTCAATTATAATTAATAAATAAAATTTTCTATTATAATAAATATTAAAACCATATTACAAATTAATGAGTTTAATTAGTCTAAGCATAGTTAGATTTCCTTTAGGTGTTAATTTAATAAATAATTAAATTAACACTATAGTTAAATATTTCTTAATTAAATTTACAGGGTTAAAGGCCAAAACAAATTAAATACCCAAGGTATTTAATTCCACAAGGTCTAAACAATAAACAAGCTTCTTATTTACATGGGGTAGAAAAACATTCCCTTACCCCATAAGGTGACCCCATATAAGTCACCCCATGCTTTAGAAACAAAATATTTAAATTAAAAAGGTAATTTAATTTATATTTCATGCACTTAACATTTCCTGAAAAAATTTCCATTAGATAGGAAATTTCTTCCCCTTTCCAATGATATAAAGAAGTCCTCCTAACTCCTTATATTTCTCAAGTTACGGGCCAACGGACCTTGAGAGGATTTTTTCCCAAAAGCGGGCCTGCGGGCCTGGGGAAGAAATTTCGCTTGGGGAAGATTTCAGACTGGCGGACCTGGGAGACATTTGGTACTTTGCACTTTTTGCCAAAAAGCGCAATTTACAACTACGCACCTGCGAGCCCGCGGCCGGGCTTCGCGCCAAAAGAAGAAAACTTGCCTAAGTCTGCAAAGGACACGTGTCCAAAATTTCTAGTCCAAGCGGGAAGGCGGGTCTCCGGAGGCACTTAGGATTTTTTAGCTTTTTTTGGTTGAAAAATCAAAAAGTTTTAAAATGAGTCGTGCCTCCGCCGACGCCCAAAGAAGCCATGTGTTAGACTAAAAGCTACAAGCAGGAAAACAGACCATCGGGGGAACTTAGGAGTTTTAGACTTTTTGAAGAAAAAGCGCAAAGGTTAAAAACAAGCCGCGCCTCTGCCGACGCCTAAAGAAGCAACATGTTAGACCAACAGTGACATGCGGGGAGGCAGGCCATTGAGGAGACTTAGACATTTTTGCCATTTTTCAAAATATCTAAGTTTGAAGAGGCAGGCCTGCGAACCCGCGGTGTACTTTCCCAAAAGTGAAGGTTGCGGGGCTGCGAAGCCGCGAAGGAATTTGAGCAAAAGTAAATTTTTGAAGTTAGGATTTTTATTTTTTTTGCTGAAATAGAAAGTTCGGGCCAACGGAGTGGCGAGAGACTTTGTGTCTTTTTGCGTTTTTTGGGCAAAAAGTGCAAAAAGTATTTTTCAGCCCGCGGATCAGCTGTGAACATTTTATTTTATTATTATTTTTGACAGTTAGTTTTTTTTTGAAACAAAGTTGAAGTAAAAACTTCAGATGGCCATAACTTTCGACTGGAAGCTCAGATTTGAGCAAATGAGGACTTTTTGGAAAGGGCTCGAACTCCTCTTTGCACAGGAAGCATAAAATATTATTTTAAAGAAACTTAAATGGGTAAATTGTAAGAAAACGTATTTCCAGCCATTAAAATGTGAACTAAACTTTTCAATTACCAGATTTAAGTTGATTTGCCATTCTTTCTTCTTCAACATGCCAAACAGACATGGAGAATCACACTTGATAGAAATTGGACGAATTCGCATGGATTAGTTGATTATGGTTGATATTTCAAGTCAGATTTTATTTTTCTTTCTCTGTAAATGTGTTTTTTTCTTACCTCTGTCCAATAATGGAGTTCTGTGTAATTTTCTAGGGCAATATAATTTTTTTTGGGATGCGTTTTGATCATCCTTTTCTTATATTAATGTTTCAAGGTTTTTATCTTTCATTGTTACAAGGTAATTCTGAGCATTTTTTGATGTTTATTACAGGCTACAAAATCCTAAATAAAACTCTACGAATTTAAAACTAGAATTGATCTACTTCATTTGCCATACTTAAATATTTAAGTTCATTCCATTCCAATTTTCATCTATTTAATATTCCTACAACAATGCGAGGAAAGTAAGAAGGTAGTCTTATTTTTCAAAACATGCCTTTCAATTAACACAGAGGAATGTAATATTTTTAACACATACATTTCTAGCCTTCAACAGAGAGTTTGTAAAAATATTTCAAACAACGGGTTTCAAACAAGAGCAACACCATCTTGTAGAAAATGAAACAACTTCTATAAAACTGAAATAATTCCTTTTTACAACTTCCTTTATGTTAGATCTCTACCCTTGTGCCAAGAGCATTTTTATTATTACTTTCGAATCCATTGCTGATAAGAATATCATTGCTAAGCAACTCTGGATCTGTCAGCAAAAATACCTTAATTTAAAACCCTACTTCCCATCATTTAACCCACTCACTGAATCTTTCTCCCGTAACCGATCTGGATTCGATTACCCCACCTTCCTCTGAAATTCTGGGATCAAAAGTGTCTGATATCCATAGGTAATGCCTTGGGTAGTATCATTAACATTGACTCCCAAACCTCTAATTTTACCCATACAACCTATGCAATAATTCTTGTTGAGATTGATACTTCAAAGGATCTTCCAGCTCATATTGAGCTAAAAGTGCAAAATAGATCCTGGACTCAGCCTCTGGAATATGAAGGCCTTCCTTTTAGATGTAGGAGATGTTTCTCTTTAGGAAATTTGGCCACTAATTGCGAGATAGTAAAACAGAAAAATGATAAGGCGAACTGGTGGAAAAATGCCCTCCCAGAACATATGGTGTTCGAACCTAAAGACATTCCCGATGTGGATGAGGAGGTGGCTACTGTCCTTGATACTAATATTGATACTGGCATGGATGACAGGATGGAAATGACCCATTTGAATGAAAATTCACCCGGGGGATGAAGCTAAAAGGACCAGAAACATTGAACCAAATGCGTCTATAGCGACTGAGGTCCCCCCTGGTTCAAGCAATACATATCAGCCGATAGTTGACCTTGATGTTCTTATTCCTATGCAGGAAATTTCAGATGCTTGGATCACAGTTAGGAAAAAGAAAAATTCCTTTTCCAAGAAAACTGCCTTTCCTTCGAGGTAGTTCTCCACTTCTGGTTTAGCTAATCCATTTTGCTTTACTTATTTAATCCGGACAACAAATATTTGCTTGTTGTTCATCAACTATTTTTTGCTGTTGTGCTGTTGATTTTTGGAACTTCTCTTGGTAGATTGCTCTCTTTTCTACCGTTTAAGCCTTAAGTGTTTAAATCTGGTTTGCAGAGCCTTGCTGTATAAGGGTATTGTCCCTTTCAAAAAACTATTTACCAATAATTTAAAAAAACTTCCTTTCTGTTCACCAAAAATACAAATTATAGAATAGATTTTTTTCTTTTTGTTTCATTTAAATGTAACTTTCATATCCAAAACAAAGCAACTTTTCACCACAAATAATATTAAAATGTCATCCACTTAAAGTGGGAAATTTTACTATAAGTAACCCAAAGAGAACTGTGAAATTTGTCTTCACACACAACTCCAAGAACAACAACAATAGAGATCCGCCATAGTTCATTTTTTCACAACAAAAAGGGGGGAGAGGCAGCGCTCTCCACCAAACAAAGAATTCTAATGTAGAGGAGAAGCCATCCTAATCATTGGCCCCAGAGCCCCAACAACATTACAATAGGAAATGGATTCAACTTATGTCAACAAAAAAGCTTCCACAACACAAAAAACAAGATTTTACAATCATATCATGGTCCAAAAATAATGTAGTTACAATCACAAGAAAGACAACAATAAAATACACAAGGATTCATCATACCAAAGCCAAAGGAGTAAGATCTATGAGGGAAGCTGCTTATACCTCCCAATGGGAAATATGTGTCCACCTAAACACACACCAATAAATCATCTCAAGACTCCTACATACTCTTATGCCTCCCTCAAGTACCTCTTATACCTCCCATATTCTCTTATGCCTCCCACAACTCTTATGGCTCCCTCATAAAATAGATCAAGTAAGAAATGTAAGCTATTTCTTGTCCAAGATGGAACACCCATCCCAAACTCCCTCCAGAAAGGAAATAACTCTTATGCCTCCCTACATTCTCTTATGCCTCCCCACAAGAAGATCCCCATAGTCTCCTCCTACACCACACTTAGGCAATCTACCCAACCAACCAACACCATACCCAAACATTTAAAAACATTCATATTTACACAATATATAGCAAAGAAAGCATTTTACAAGAGTCAAGCTCCTACCTCTCCATGATAGAGCTTGATCCAAAAATTCAACAACAAGCTTCTTCAAGTCCAAGAAATCACCAAAAGCTCCAAAAAATCCACAAGCATTCAAAACTCCTCAAGCTCTCCAAAATTACAAGAGCACAAAACCAAATGAAGTAACCCTCAAACAAGTAAAATAATTTGAATAAATATAAAGGGGAGAGAGGATGATGAGGTGGCTCCATGTACGATGCCACATCACTCATCCTCAACTCCACCTCACAAGTCAAAATTCAAACTCCAAAGTAAAATTAATAAGTGGGTGAATAAAAGACATTTACTTACACACACAATCCAAGCCCACACCCCTTAATGACTAAAATTAATTACATGTAAGAAGGTGTAATAAAAAATTACTTGTCTTCCCAAAATGCATTATAAGGACTAATTTTGACCCTCCAACCCATAGGTATGGTTGGTATAGCAATTTAAGAGGTGTGGGACAAGTTTAACTTGTCCCACAAGCCTCCAAAATCAGCCCCTAAAGATAGATATGAATTTCAAAAGAAAGGTGGAGCGTCTCACACTCAAAGTTACTTACACAATCAATCATCCAAAATAAATATACAATATAACTCCAAGTCATCTATATATAAATCAAAACATCATCAAACAAGTAACGACATCATTTACAATTTCATCAATAACCATATGATCATAAAATTAGTTCAATTATCTAGGTCTACGCAATATGACGAAATAACACATGTCTCAATACACACACACACACACACCACACAACACACCACACACACACACACATATAACCATGTCAACGTCATAACAACATCAGTATAAAATGTCTCCAATCCCACATAAACCATATATGAATAAAAATTAACAACAGTCCATGATCTCTAACATCTAACATCATGCCAAATCAAAGTTACAATAATGTTCATAAGTATAGTCGACAGTATCGTAATCAACCAAAAAAAAGTTGTTGAACGGAAGTGGGGCACTACACTCATCGGCATATTAGAAGGATCAGGTCCATTTAGTGATACCCGCATGAGTGCATCCAATGTTCCAATTTCTAACTTGATCTTCTTATATCTTTAATCAAGTTTTTCTTTGAAAACCCTCGTTCAACAGGTTGTTGTACGTGCAGAGAATCACAAGTGTACTCTACCCAGAGTTTTAACATGTTTGGAAAGTTGGTTTGCCAACTTTTAGAAATACAAGAAAACCTCCATGCTTCTCTAATAGAAAATCCCTCACACCATGAGTGGAGTGTATTAAAAAATTGATGCAACTCTTTTTACAAGCCTCATGTCAAATGATGGAATGTCCATCCTTCACTACAAACAACTTGATGTAAATGTTGGAAAAAAATTTCAGAGCCAATACGTTCAATTATTTTCTCTAACCAAAACCTCATGTGAATAGTGTGATGTGACTAAACAACTTCAACTGCATTGAAAATAGAAAGATCAGGAAACCTTGCATTTAGACAATCTATTAGTCTTTGAACATAATATTTTGTAAGATGTATGTAAATTTGTAATGTGCCATCAATACAAGGACTGAATCGGCGCTTTTGTTGGTATTAAGAATATCACTATGTGCATTAGGAATAGATGTGTAAAGCAATTCATGCTTGTGAAATACTCCCTCTTTATTAGTGATTTGTAGATAACCAACTGAGATGCCTCATATTTTTTGATAAGTAGTAAGCACCATGGGAAATTAATTATTATTAGAACAAACATTCTCCTGAGTATTAATAGTGGCATATCAATAGTAGCTCCAATGATAAGTTACCATCATGTGCTCCACTTGAATGAAATTCGTTGTTAATGCTGGTTAGGCCCTAGCTTCAAGTTAAATTACCTAGCAAAAACTATGAGGCTAAAGATGTTTCATCTCAACCCTTACCCTCTAACCCTTTTCCAAGGGCACCTTGTATCTCTTCTCTTAAGAGTGTTGAACTTAAAACCATGTTGTCTTGTGGGCAAGAACGAATCTTAGTAGCATTAGGGATGAGTAGATGGACTTTGTGGAATTAAATTTCCCCTTTCTCTCAATAAATGAATTAAGCAAATAAATGTCATAATAGAGAAGATTTAAGGATGATTACTCAGTGAAAAAGGAATAAACTTAGCTTGGTAAGATGAATTGTATGAATCGTATCCTGAGTCTCCTTGAAAACATAAGCTAAGAATTGCAAGATGTCCTTTTAAAATAAATAACCCTCAATAATATCTCATTGTGGTTGGCCCTAACTTTAAGTGTGTTTTGTGGTTGGACTTCTATGTTGTCATGTCTAAAAGAAAAGTAAATTGTCCTTGATAGGTGTGAACGTTTCTGTGCCGCCTTTATGGCCATCCTTGTATCAAGTTGTTCATAGTGTTATTTGTATCCTTGGTGACGACATGTTGCGTCATGTTATGTGTCAAGCAAGTCAAAAAAAAAGTTATCCTGTATTTCACTGTGTTGTTCGTTTTTTGATTTTTTTTTGGGTCGTTACATGGCCACCATAAAATCCCACCAAAATATTCATCTCAAACCCCTACATACTCTTATGCCTCCCCTAAGTACCTCTTATGCCTCCCCCAAAAGTAAAAAATGTAATCTATTTCTTGTCCAAGGTGGGACACCCAACCCAAAATCCCTCCAAAAATAACTCTTATGCCTCCCCATTCTCTTATTTCTCCCCACAAAAGATCCCCATAATCTTCTCCTAAACCACACCTAGGCAATCTACCCAACCAACCAACCAACATATTAAACATTCAAAAACATTCACATAAGCACAATACAGAAAGAAAACTTTTTACAAGGGTCAAGCTCCTACCTCTCCATGATAAAGCATGATCCAGAAGTTCAACAAAAAGCTTCTTCAAATCCCAACACTCCCAGAGCACCAACAAATCCACAAGCATCCAAAATCCTCTAACTCTCTTTAATTGCAAGAGCACACAACCAAAATTAAGCAACCCCCAAACAAGCCAAAGAATACAAATAAATAGAAAAGGGAGAGAGAAGGATGAGGTGGCTCCATGTAGGATGCCACATCACTCATCCTCACCTCCACCTCATAATTCAACCTCAAACTCCAAAGCATAATTAATAAGTGGGTGAATAAAATGAAATTTTACTTACACACACAATCCAAGCCCACACCCCTTAAGGACCAAAATTAATTTCATGTAAGGTGCAATAAGAACTTACAACTTGTCTTCCCAAAATGTATAATAAGGCCTAATTTTTACTCCCCAATCCCATAGGAAGGGTTGGTATAACAATTTAAGAGGTGTGGGACAAGTTTAACTTGTCCCACAAGCCTCCAGAATCAACCCCTAAGGACAAATCCGAATTTCAAAACGGAGGTGGAGTGTTTCACACTCAAAGTTACTTACACATTACTTACAACACATAGTCCAAGAGCCGCCAGCTCTAATAATAGCATTATTTTGACCCATTTTAATTTATTTAACAACATGATTACTTACTAATCTAGACACAATTAAAATAAATAATAAAGGGAAATACATCACTAAAATTCACATACTAAATTAAACAAAAGAAACTAAATAAAATAATACACATATCCCCTTAGTCATATTCGAAGGCGATCCCCCCCATGGGGACCCCTAACATCAATTCAAACACACACACACACACACACACACACACACACACACACACACACACACACACACACACAACAAATACACATTGCCATGGTGACCCTTATTGACTTCATCTAGGATTCCAATGTGCTTGGTCTCCAATCCCTCAATGTTTGTTGTGACACGTTTACCTGCAAAACACAATACCTCCTTCGGCCTTTTGCCACATCAAATCATCCAAAATAAATATACAATATAACTCCAAGTCATCTATATATAAATCAAAACATCATCAAACAAGTAACGACATCATTTACAATTTCATCAATAACCATATGATCATAAAATTAGTTCAATTATCTAGGTCTACGCAATATGACGAAATAACACATGTCCAATACACACACACACACACACACACACACACACACACACACACACATATAACCATGTCAACGTCATAACAACATCAGTATAAAATGTCTCCAATCCCACATAAACCATATATGAATAAAAAATTAACAACAGTCCATGATCTCTAACATCTAACATCATGCCAAATCAAAGTTACAATAATGTTCATAAGTATAGTCGACAGTATCGTAATCAACAAAAAAAAGTTGTTGAACGGAAGTGGGCACTACACTCATCGTCTATTATAGAAGGATCAGGTCCATTTAGTGATACCCGCATGAGTGCATCCAATGTTCCAATTTCTAACTTTGATCTTCTTATATCTTTAATCAAGTTTTTCTTTGAAAACCCTCGTTCACATGTTGTTGTACGTGCAAGAATCACAAGTGTACTCTACCATAGTTTTAACATGTTTGGAAAGTTGGTTTGCCAACTTTTAGAAATACAAGAAACCCTCCATGCTTCTCTAATAGAAAATCCCTCACACCATGAGTGGAGTGTATTAAAAAATTGATGCAACTCTTTTTTACAAGCCTCAATGTCAAATGATGGAATGTCCATCCCTTCACTACAAACAACTTGATGTAAATGTTGGAAAAAAATTTCAAGCCAATACGTTCAATTATTTTCTCTAACCAAAACCTCATGTGAATAGTGTGATGGACTAAACAACTTCACTGCATTGAAAATAGAAAGATCAGGAAACCTTGCATTTAGACAATCTATTAGTCTTTGAACATAATATTTTGTAAGATGTATGTAAATTTGTAATGTGCCATCAATACAAGGACTGAATCGGCGCTTTTGTGTATTAAGAATATCACTATGTGCATTAGGAATAGATGTGTAAAGCAATTCATGCTTGTGAAATACTCCCTCTTTATTAGTGATTTGTAGATAACCAAACTGAGATGCCTCCATTTTTTTTGATAAGTAGTAAGCACCATTTGGAAATTAATTATTATTTAGAAACATTCTCCTTAGAGTATTAATAGTGGCATCAATAGTAGCTCCAAGAGAAGTTACATCAATGTGCTCCACTTGAAATTCTTTGTTTAACTTGTTAAGTTCACACATAACATCAACAAGCATGTGCAAATAATATTGAACAAAAAATATTCTTGCCTTGTCATACCATGATTTTTTCTTCTCACTTTTCCACAAAGTAAATATAGTAGGCATCAATGCCACTAGCCTTTCAATGACTTGTCCCCTAGATAACCATCTAAATCCATGAATCCGAAGGAACTAGAGAGTTTCTAGTTTCATAAGTTCCCACAATGCAACGAGCTCATTAGTTCTTTTTGTTGAATTTTGAACCCATGAATACACTTTGTTTGCCACTTTCTCAACGAACACTAACTATGGTATCATTTTAGAAGCATTTGATGCAGTTAATGCCTCATGATGAGCAAGACAATGAATAACTATTAAATTTGGCACATTCCTTTTTAACAAGGTCACAAATCCATTTTCATTTCCCACCATAGAAGAAGAACCATCCATAGAAACAACTATCAATTTGGTTCAAAATCTTTCATTCATTTCTTAAACCTTGTAGTGCATCATAAATTGTTCTTCCTTTTCCATCACCAACACTAATAAGTTTTGTGAATTGACAGAATGACAACCCCAATCCTTGTGAATCTAGAAATGTTGCATAAAAAACAAGATGCTTATCTAGGCTATGATCAATGATTTTATCTAAGATAAAAGAGATATAAGGACTCTCATTTGTCTTTAAGATCTATATCTCTTCAATATATTTAGATATAGAAAAAATAAATTGATTGGCTACCTTTTGGTTTGTATATGTTGCATAGTCTTTATTCTTGGGCATACATGATGTATCTAATGACATGAAAAGTGAACAAAGAGAGTCATATGTAGACAAAGATAAATCCTATTTTGCAACCCAATATGCTAACTTCATGGTTGTGATAATTCTATGCTTGTTAGAATCATCACTTTGTGTTATACGTTCTGGAATAGATATCACCTTTTTATGCTTATCACATACCCATTTTTCCTGTGATAGTTTGTGAACATTAGATTTCTCATGGATTACAATTACATCCTTTTGCATGCTGGTACAACCATTTCCAATTCCCCATGGACCTGACGTTCCATATGTTTCACACCATTCACACTTCATAGAATTTTTATCCTCGTGCATAGTTTTTTAACCATGTATACTTATTTTCCCACTATAATATGTAAACTCTCTTCAATTTATGTTTTACCTCTTTGTCAGCAATATTATTTGTTTCAAACTCACCTCCCATAATTTCTATATCTTCATTAAGATCTTCATTAAAATCTTCTTTTAAATCAATAGCAGGTCGAAATTCAGAAATACCTTCATGTTAAAGATCTTTGGATGGAATTGACCATTTAAACATTTGGTTTATTTTCCTTTGTTTCTTCTTTCTTTCTGACATTTTACAAAACCTGCAAAATCAATTTAAATGTTAATTTCTTTATAATAATGCATGACAAATTTTGTATCTAAAAATGAAAATCATTCTAATGTAAATCATGATAAAAATAAATAAACAAAAAAGTGAGAAGGGCCCATGGAAAAGTAATATTTAATTTCAAAATCTATTTTCAAAAAAATAATAGAATATTTGAATTTTGGTACACTTTAACTAGCTTCCCAGGTTATGAAGAAATCACACTAATATGTTTTATTTTCCCAATTTTCAACAGGAAATGGAATGATGTTAGGTATAAAATAGCAGCTGCCCTATCCTAACCTGGTATAACTACTACCCTATACCAACACCAACTCTGTTAGCCACTGTAACCTACCATATACCAGTACCAAGTTCCAACTAACAAATCCAATGTTCATTTATGCTTTAATATGCCCTCCATATATGACAGGTCCGAATGTATTTATGATATATTTCTCACACTCAAAAGGCCCTGCCAAATCTGTCATCAATCGTCCACTTCAAGAAAACTTGCAAAACAATAAAAAAATCCTTCGTGACTTTGTTTGCCTATGGAAATTAGAATCATCATTCATGGATAGATGCTTAAAAAGTTAAATCCTTGCTTAGCATTGGTAAAACCATGAAAGCGGTAAGTTTCTAATTTTAATTTCTGAACCATAAGATTTTCCTGAGGCAATTCTGTTGTAACCCTATGTTCATTGGGCGTGCCCCATATTGTGTCCATTTCCAAAAGCTTAGCATCTAAAGAAGAGAAATATGATCCAATGCTTCCCCCATAAGGAATCACAAAATCCTACAATTCAAACATCTGATCTTGATCTAAGATAGCTAATCAATGCACTTGGCAAGGGGGCTTCCAACAATTTAATCGTCCATAATATAGCCTCAACGAAATCTCTATCAAACAGACAATATTCCCCAACTTTCATTTTTGAAATAGAGTTTTCAACACTTTTTACCAAGTGAACATGTTGTAAGGCACCCATACTTAAGGTCCGCTCCCCTTCCTATGCCAGAGATTTTAGATACTGTTGAATGGCTGGAATACCTACACAACCCTCATGATTAAGGCATCCAAGTTCAAATTTTCCATTGAAACTATGACTTAGAATGAAATAGAAATTGGGAATCTCATCCTTGATTTCATTCAAGGGCGAGCTATTATCGAGCTTGCCCATCGATGTTTCATGGCAATCTGTTGCGGGAGCAATGACATAAGAACTTGAGAAAACATAACGACCTTTGTTAAGCATTTGGATGAATCCAACCACATTCTTGTATCAGGTCACACAGTCCATCTTCGTCCCCATAAGGTAATTTTAATATAATTCTCCAGGTTTTATAGCGTTTTAAGGGTTTTTAAAAAAGTTTTATACTGATTCTAGGGTTTTGTGGGTTTCTATGACTTTAGGGTTTTGCTGATTTTTTTGGATTTTTTAGGTGGCAAGAGCGTTGGAGGAGGCGATGCAATTGTCCCTCTTACCCAAAGAAGTTCCTCATTGTGATGAGCTTGTAAATTTGGAGAAACAAAAGTTGGAAATTGATTAGGAAGCTGAAAAGCGGGCAAAGACTGAATAATGGTGGGGGTTGTTTACCTTCTGAGGTGGACCTTCTGGGAATTTTGGTGGGATGTGATGGAGCCTATATACTTATTTCTTACATTTGTTTACTTTATAGCAGGATATGCCTTCTTCCTAAGGACTTCCACTGCTCCCACATTTGAGGGATTTTTCAAATCTTGCTTCAGGGCTAAGCAGAAGCACCTCATGAAGAAGAGAAATTTTGATCACGAATGCTTCAGAGATCTTCATATGATATACACGTTGAGATTCAAGCCCGTTAACTAATGTAACTAACTTTAGGACAAAATTTTTCCCAATAATGTTTTTGGAAGATAATTAAGGGTACCAACCTCACTAGCAACCTACTAGCCTATGTCAAAAAAGGGTCTTCGAAACAGAGCGTAGACATCTGCCAGTAAGAATGGGATTTTTTACGACCTGTTCCATAAAATCTTATGAAGAAATGTGGTCTCATAGAAATACTATTGTTGGTAAGCAACATGAATAACTATGCGGGGTAACCGGGCTTATCGATCTGAAGCTGTGGACTGTCGCACTTAACCAAGTAGGAAAAGCCAACCCCCACAAATTAATTTGGAAGGAACTATTACGAGGTGAGGTTTTATGTTTCTATAGAATTTTTTACGTAATAACACAAGAATAAGTTTTTCCTTTAGTAGAATATTAAGAAAAAATATGAGAATAGGCCTATTCTGAAATTTTCTGACATTCTATTTTGGTCTCTGCAGTTGAAGTGGGTTAATCTTAAACCGTGTAAGAATGTCCAGATGTGGGATAGATGACGAACTTCATCCTTTTATTGGGCCCATTCTAACTTCTTTATTTCCTGATTTGTGTAATCTTATTGGTCATCATGTGCGCCACTCTGAATGATTTTGTTTCTATGCTCACTGTGCTAAGTCAAACATTTTTTGGCAAAGTAAATTTTATCATTGTACTTTAATATTGACTCATTTTGTGATGCTTTTTTTTTGGTGCCAATAAGAAGGGATAGTTTCTGTGCAATGACATCTTATGCAATCAAGACTCGTAATTTTTGTCTTCAGAAATAGCTCTCTTCACATTACATTTGCGCGGCTGGTGTCCTCTATGGGTATGTGTCCTTGTAAAAATGTATTGTGTAGCCTTATTTATCTACATATTGTATTATAATCATTTTTTCCTGGACTCCATGCATTCTGTTAAGATGCAGTTCTACTTTGTCATGGATATAGTTGGTCCAGGAAACTACTTTCAATGGTGAAAATTACTTGTATAAAACATTCCACTTGCAATGTTAGAAAAAGACTAATGTATTCAATTGGTATTTTTTATCATCTTGAAAAAGTGAGGATTTTCATAATGAGAAATGAAATCAATATTAGTATTTAGGAATGAGATGCTAAGAGGATAGAAAACATATACAATGCCAAATTGTTTGTAGTTAATATTGGTTTTTATCTATTCATAAAATTCATTTGGAGGCTTATTGTTCCTAAAAATATATATTCCTATTGGTGAATTGAAGTGTATTTTGTAAATAGATGCAGTGTTTTTACCAGAGGAAGCTTTTCAATTTACAAGGTTCTCTTAGTGTGTGAGCTGGAAATGTTCCGATGTTTATCAATGAAGACAAAGAAAATGTATTGGTGTTGATCCAGTTCCTTATATATTTCAGATCCACATAATGTAACTCATCCATAAAATCATGTGAAGGAAGTTATAACTTATGCTTTGCATAATTAATGACATTTATTAGGCGAAGTTCTCAAATTTCATATTGCTTCTTTATAAAATTCCAATTTGAGTAACTGTTGGAAAACATGAAGAAGTCTTTCAATGAGTTCCCTTGCCCAAAACATGTCTCTTATGTGGGATTTTCCCATCGGAAGGAATATAGGATTTGCAGAATCCTTTCTTTCGTATTCATTGTATGATAATTTTGTAGGTGGTTAATGCTCTTTTATGCTCATAAGTTTTTTGCTATTACAAATTAAGCTCGGTATTGCTTCAATGAACTTCAAGCTTCGTGTTTTATATTTTCACATACAAAAAATTCAATAATAAACTCCGATTTTTTCATTTTATGTTATCACAATTAAATACTAAGATGGATAGAGACTTTAATAATTAAGTCAAAAGGCGTGCTTTAAATGAAACTGGCAACCTGTTTCTGACAAGGTCCAGATATCCGACGGTGGCTGTCGAATCATAGGCAATGTTGATGTATGTGTGTCCAAGTACCATCCACATGGCTCCCGCAGCTGATAATACGCCGTGAAATCGATGGTTTGCGTGTTTGAGTAGTTAATTTATGAGACTTGATCAGGATGCCTGTGGCCTACGTGTAGCATAGGAAAGGTAGGTTTAGCTACCTTTGACTGACACTTGCTAGAAGGATTGACGGAGTGGAGGCGAGATGCTGAATTATGAGTACTGTAACAATAACGATTTAAGATGTACACCTTTGCAAATCATAAATGAGAAGAACGGGGCTGACACATCGTCATAGAAGAGGTTGGGGAGGTCATTAAGTACGGTTTAACTTGCTTCATTAATCACATTTTTATCCCTAAAATTGGGAAAACCCTAAATCAAAATCGATGGTTTTGGATTTGTAAAAATAGTTTCCTATAGAGGTTTGATATCTGCGAAGGTAGGGAGAATGTGTATGGTAGAGCATCACGCTGCGACTCGTTTCTTGCAGCACCCATTATGGATTTGCACTAGGAAGAAATTGTAGGATTCGATTTGGTATCTAACTTATATGAAGACAACACATTTTTCATCTCCATGAATCAACAAGAATTGTTTCATTTGTGGGTTGAGCGAAAAATTTGCGCTGCCTCTACTTCTGTTAGTAGAAGTTCTCTTTTGAAAGGGGATTTTGTGAGTATTTTGATTTTGATTGAATATTGAAGAGGTTTTGAAATCATTATAATGGGTTTTCAAAGTTTTTACAATGGATTTCAAACCTTGAACCTGTTGGATTTTCCCAATTTTTATTCATCCCTTCAAGCACAAATTGTCCCCACTCAATAATGCGAGCGAAATCAAGACTACATATGCACATGTATCTACCCCCGACAAATATTGGGTCTTGCATTTGAAAATAGATTTCAAGTGGATCTCTTGACATCCATTTCTTTTTTCTAATAATATTATATTTCTGCATATTTCCACAAAGACTATATATGACTTTTTTTGGAGGAGAATAAAACCTTAACCAATTTTTTTCCTTGTAGATGTTTCTCCTTAAAAAATATTCTGAAATCATATTTTTGTATGGTTATTACGGGCTTCTCAAAATTAAGTATCCCACTAATTTTTACACCTATACCATTTGCAGTTGGGCTGATTATTTGCAAAATCAAAAACAAAGCACGAAGATGGTAATATTTGTCTTAAAAAAACGACAATTGGAAATAGGTCGAGCAAGCCTTTGCCCTGAACCAACCTGCAGTTTTTTGTTCCATGTGTAAGAAATAGAAATTAAAATTGTTGTATTTAACGGGAAACATGTTGCTAACATCTCATAACTTTGGATTTATCAGCCCTAATTTTTTTAGTTTTAGGTTGTCTTTTTGTCTTATACTTTTCTGCTAAACGCATTTAGATCCAACATGTTTGGAGTTCAAACTTTTTTCATTTATATATGAAGCTAATTCTTTTATGTGCGAGTTTAAACATTTTAAATTTATATGCAGTTGTTGGAAATGAGGTGTCTCAACCTTGTTTGGTTTATTTAATATTTTACTACAACCGTTTCACATTGTCTAGGCTCTAAAAATAGAAATAGGAGTTGTCAAAAGATTCTCATATGATAGTATATCACGGAAGGGCTATTTTTGGAGATTATGACAGATTTTATGACATCTATGAGGGTCAAAAATAGGGGAGAATATTGTGGACGTGGGAGCCTATTTTTAAACCGAAATCTTGCTCTTTAATGCTATCCACCTCATGAGAGGTTTGGCACATGGTTTTGTAAACCATAGATGGTTTCTTGTATAACCGGAGGTCTATAAATTGAAGGCTTGGAGAAGCAATTGTAGTAGTGAGTCTTAATCCTCTTAGAATTGTTTTTGGTGATACTCCTGTAAGAAACTTGCTCTGTAAGTGTAGTGCCCACTTCCCTTCGACACCTTTTTGTTTTGTTGTTTTCGAGACTGATTACTTCACTTATGTATTTATTATGGACTTCTTGATTTAGCATGCTAGTAGATATCATAGACATTGGACTGTTATTTATTTGATCTTTATATGATGCATATGGTTTACTAGTGGACACTTGATGACGATATTTGTATACTTTTGACAGGGTTATTTATCTTTAATTATGACATGTGATATGTTTAATCATATTGAGTAGAACTTGATAATTTGACTAATGTGATGATCATTTTGACATAAATGAAATGTGGAATAGAAATGTGCTAGGAAGTGTTAGTGATGTCGTACTTGCATAGATGATAGTAAATCATGTGTCGTTTATTGTAGGTTATATTGTATATTTGGCATGAATATTTTAATGTGGCCAACAGGACGAAGGAGGTATTCTCTATTCTGCAAGTATATTATATTCACAACAATATTGGGGAGTGGAGACCAACCACAATCGGAATTCGAGAAGAATCCAGCTAAGGTCACCATGGCAACAAGTAATTGTGTGTGTGTCTAGAACTATTTGGTTAGGGGAAAATTGTGACCTAGGGGTCATGTGCTGTTTTGTTTTAATTTTCCCTTTCTATTATGTTAGTATGTGTTTTCTTTTAGTAAGTGAAATTTTACTTGTGTTATTATTTATATTTTTGGATTGGTGATTACCCCTTTGTTAGCCATGGGTTGTAGTGTCTTATTTAAGCTAATTTGAAATTTGTCCTAAAATAATTAAGGGATATGACCAAAAGAGAGTTCATTTATTAGGCTTGATTTACTTTGGATTTTGTGTGGATTGATGTGTGTTTGAGTTTTGAGTGTAGCACACTCTACCCCACATGGGAAACTCGAATTTGGCCTTAGAGGCCAAATTTCAAAGCTTGTGGGACAAGTCAAACTTGTCCCACACCTCTTAAAACCCCATGCCAACCCTACCTATGGGTTGGAAGGCCAAATTTAGGGTCTTTTAGGTGTTTTGGGGGGATAAAAGGGTAAAATATTAATTGCACTTTCTTTCAAAATTTAATTTTGTCCTTTGGGGGAGTGGGCTTAGTTGGAGTGTGTAAGGTGCTTGCCTTTCTTTCAACCACTTATTAATGGTGCATTGGAATATGAGGTTGACCAAATGATGTGGAGTGGAGGGAAAAGGAGGTGGCATCCTACTTGGAGCCACATCATCCCTCCCTCTCTTTTCTCTATTTATTTGATCCTCTTGTTTGTTTTGGGGGTTGGAAGTTTCATTTTTTTAGTCTTTTGTATTTTGGAGAGGAGAGGATTTTGAAAGAGTTTGTGGATTTTTGGAGCTTGTTGATACTTGTGGGAATTTTGTTGGAGCTTGTGGATGCTTGCTTGATCTTTGGAGGGAATTTGAGACTTCATACTTGGAACAAGCTCTACCATGGAAAGGTAGGAGCTTCACCTTTGTTTGTATTATGTTTTCTTCTTTTTGTTATATGAATGAGTGCATATGTTGTGTTGAATTTTGTTGTTTGCAATGCTTGTTGGGAATGGGTAGAATGCCTAAGTTGGGAGTGGGAGGAGACTATGGGGAGTTTAAATTGAGGGAGGCATAAGAGATCATTTTCTTGAGGAGGGAGTTTGGGTTGGGTGCCCACCTTGTAAGAGAAATGCTTGCATTTTCTTCTTGTTTTTACTTTGAGGGAGCCATAAGAGTTGAGGGAGGCATAAGAGTGGATGGAGGGATAAGGGGTACTTGAGGGAGGCATAAGAGTTGTTAGGGGTATTGTGTTTTGCATTGGAGGCTTTTAGGTGGCACCCATTCCCATTGGGAGGCATAAGTGGCCTCCCCATAGGTCTTACTCTTATGGCTTTCTTGATAAGCCTTGTGACTTGTTGTTGTGATTGTTTTCCCTCTTGTTGTGTTGTAGATCTTGTTTTGAAGGATTATGGAATGAATGTGAAATTTTATGTTGAGTTATGTGGAAGCTAGTAGTTGCCATGAGTTGGATTTTCTCCCATTGTGATGTGGTTGGGGCTCGGGGGCTAATGGAGAGGATGGCTTCTCTTCTCCATTGGGTATCTTGGTTGGGAGGAGAGCCTTACCTCTCCCCTTATTTTGTTGTGAATCAAGCAAACTATGGAGGAGCCACCTTGTTGATATTCAGAGCATTGGAACCTTGTTGATGACAATGTGAAACCACCTTGTATTTTTACCCACCTTGAGTGGAGGAAAAATGTAATATTGCTTTGTATTTTAGCTTCCATCATTGTAAATTTTTTTCCCACATTAAGTAGAAAATGTTGTAACAAGATGTTGAAGGAAAGTTGTTTTGAACTTCATTAGTAAGGTTGTAATGTGGATGGAATTAAAAGTTGAAAGAAAGACAATCTATTTATTCTCCTTTAACTTGGCTTGGAACCTCATATGAGTATGTTGATCTTGTTGACATGTTAGTAGTTCTTGCTTTAAAACTTAATGGAAATATTGTTGGACTCTTTTGTGGAATGTTAGGAAATTTACAAAAAAATATATACATATTAGATTTCATTTTGTTGCTTAAAAGAGATGTATTGAAAAGTGAGAATATTAGTGCATATTCTCTTCTTGTATTGTGGATGGAAAGACTTAAGTTTTAAGTAGTTTCCAATATGCCAATAAAGTAATTTATGTCCTAGCTCTATTATGTTTATCTTCATTTAAGAATTCATTGTAAAATTATTTGCAAATTAGTAAGGGAAAGGAAATCAACCTATTTGAAAACCCATGCAATGCCTATTTAATTTGTGTAGGAAGAAATTTCAATATTAAACTCTAAACTTATTAAGTTTATTACCATATGTCCTTAATGCCTAATAAAGGTACTAATAATTTGAATATTACTCATATTAAAGTAATACTAAAACTAATGGATTTATTTATTAAATTGTGAAATATATTAATATTAATGTATTATTAATACTTTTTTTTATGTCTATTAACAAAAGTATACTAATAATTATATATATATTCATACAACAAAACTTACGGCATGGCCATAACAGGTCTGAAATCAAACTACGCATGAACTGATTTTTTAATTGCAAGGCGATCTGTGCGAAATTACATATAAAATCATACGCATTCTGATCATATAAAACAATTCAGATAACGTGATATATCTCTGTAACATTCATCAGGTGATAATGCTGTACCAAAATTTACGCTGAAAGGTTCTTATTCATTACAAAACAAACTGCGCTCCATGAATATTCTGATATGAAACAGATCCACCTCTTGAGATTCTCCTCCACGAGCTACAATGTAAAATAGGCGAGATCAAGATAGAAGATCGCTTGTAATAAATTCCACCAGGTCTTCTGGTAACACTCTTACTATTCTTTAATCGTTTTTGATTAAAATATCTTGAAGGCGATCTCCAAATTTGAAGATGCATTCGATACTGAACAGATAACAACATAGTTGGATAACCTGCTTGTTCTAAGCGCTCAAGCAAGGGGCTCTTCCTGTGCGACTTGCCACTCGACCTGGCCGTTTGCCCTGTGCAGGCCGCGGCCATGGATCCTGGCAAGAACACTCCTCGCAGCTCCAATGAAAGTGGAGGTAGCACACCCCATCTTCCGTCCACCTGTAGCCCCGCCCGTAGCTCCACCATCCTCTTTCCACGTGGCACAGGGCTGAGTAGCTCCGCCTAACCTGCCCTCTAGCTGTAGCTTCATCTAATCACCATCCTCTGTCAGTGCGTGGCCATGGCTGGATAACCAGTCTGTCCCTGGCCTGTAACTCCTTCATATAACCACCACAATGAATGCTCGCGCGGCCAGACCGAATACCCAAAACACCTCTTCTGACTACCCTGCAGCTTCATGATTTGCAACCTAGTGACTAAATGATGAACCTACAGGTTGTAGTTCTTGCTACGCAAGGAGAGGGGAAGCCTTAATATTTGGCAGGTGGACCACAGTTGAGCCACCCACCCCAACCATGATTTCACAACCTATCTGTGAATCCTTCAATGCCATGTATGAAGGCATGCGGCCACACATTCAACCATTTCTCCATGCGAGTAATGTTCATACCTATACTGCAATAGTGTGCTACCCGGGATGTTTGGTAGGTGGCCATGTAAAGCCACCCATGTCATGGTGGCGCATAATTTCAAATTTATGCTTAATCTTATACATTAACATAATGGGAAGTGAGGCTAAAATACTTATTTCGATTGTTTATATTGAATATTCAATTTGGATCAATCCTCTTATACTAATTTAAAAAAATATATTATAGACTAATGATGATCTATCTAATCAGACCCCCCCCATTTAATGTTCAATTGTAGAGTTACGATCATGACACGAGAATAATGTATTACAGGTATATAAACGACATAAACTAGGCTCTTAATGTTGGGGAGGCTCTATTTGACCTAACTAGAATCTATTATTTTGTATCTCGTCCTTAAGACACAATAACAGAGTGACCTGTTTCAAATGTATAGCAATTATAAATTTGTTCTCTTAAATCTTGATCCTCATTAAAAAAAAAAAAAAAAATCTAGTCAAAATTTCGGGTTATATGTTTATGGAAGCAAGTTCCTAGCTCGTCGTCATTGTCGTCGTCGTCATCGTTTTCGTGGCATCACATTTTGGTATCAGAGCCAGGGGTTTGAAGCTTCGACCCTTGGGCACACGCAGAAAACACGAAACAGGAACATTTAACTTAGTGCAGAGCTGATTCTTTTAAAATATAAAACCACAATGTTGATAATTATAGGAAGCAACAAATTTAGAAAAACTGGCACAAGACCTAGAACAATGAACTAAATGTCACCTTGATCTGTGCAGGAGGCGCGGATTGGGCGAGGGGTCTCTTCATATAGACCTAGGTATACCACCGCCAGAGCAGGCCGTAGCAGCCATCCTACCTCAGATCTTGTAGACACTCCAGGATGTCAATGCCGCTATACGCAGAGAACCCTTGGGAGGATGACTTGCAAGACATAGTTTGGAGCCATCAGTAGATGCCCAGGCATCCCCTCGACACAACGAGGAGCACAGGGCAGAGAACTTCTGTGCGGAGTCGGCTAGGGCAGAGTCACCACAGAGAGGACATGGGGACAGGATCTCAGGACATAGGGATAGGTCTCGGAGCCCCAGACAGAGGGAGGAGCATATAGAGAGACCTAGGATTCGTCATACGTCAGCTGCAGACCATATGAGCGAGATCCTGAAGCTACGAACATCTCACTATTCAGGTGATACAGGTGGTTTTCAGGTAGAGTCCTGGTTGGTGAGCTTGAGCGGATGCTTCAAGCTCTGCCCTTATACTAGCAACACGAAAGCTCATGTTGCAATCCATCTTTTCAAGGATGGAGCAGGAGTCTAGTGGAGGACTGAGGAGTAGAAGCTCCATGTTGACTCGGAGATGATTACCTGGGAGCTGTTTGAGGAGCGTTTCAGGAGCAGGTATTTACCCAGGAGATTTATACAGCAGCGGATAGATGAGTTTCATGACCTCCGTCAGGCATCGATGACAGTAGCTGAGTATGAGAGTCGATTTCTGGACCTACTCCAGTACGTTGACTATATGCAGGATGAGCAGGTACAGATTCACAGGTTCATCCAGGGGCCTAAACTTGGATTTAGGTGGCGCAGTGTGCATTCACTGCCCACAGACATTAGCAGAGGCCGTGGAGAAGGCCTATATTGTAGAGGAAACACGGGGAAAGACGCAACAGGCTAGAGACAGAGTTTGGAGCCGTATCCAGGAGATGCAGGATGGTAGGTCGAAGGGGTCAGTTCCTCCTCCACAGGGTGGACAGAGTTCAGGGTAAGCTTCATTCAGGCCACCATAGCAGCAACAGCAGTAGCAGACCCACCCACCTTACCGACCTCCTCAGAGATTTGATGCGCAGAGAGGACGTAGTATGGGGCCTCCTCCTAGGGGTCCCATCAGGACACAGGGTGTGCCGAGAGCTCAGTCAGCAGGAGCTCGTCAGCAGAGACCTCAGCAGTCCATAGCCGGATCGTCAGGATCTGTATCTCAGTCATCTAGAGTACCAGCTGGAGCTGCTTCCCACTGGAGAGGACCAGGCAGCTGTTATGGTTGTGGTGTTGTTGGACATCATTGGAGAGATTTCCCACAGAACCCTAACAAGGGTAAGACACAGAGCTCAGAGCCTACTGTTGGAGATATGGCACGGAGTCATCGGATCTACGCAGCGGTCGAGAACCGCCAGGCTGAGCATCAGAGTACTGTGATTGAGACGACAGGTAGTATTCGTGGTATTTCCACCTCTATATTATTTGATTCTGGTTCTTCTGATTCTTTTATTGCACCATCCTTAGTAGAGCGTTGTAGGCTGGTGGCAGTTAGGCAGGGCCGTAGTTGGGACGTTGAGATGGCTTCTGGAGCCAAAATTTCTGTAGACTCCTTAGTTAAGGAGTGTGTAGTGGATTTGGGACCCTTCACCACTACTTCTGATCTTCGGATCCTTCCATTAGGATCTTATGGCATCATTTTAGGCATGGATTGGTTGTCCGCTCATAGAGCTAGAGTGGATTGTTACCATAAGACTATTGTTTGCATAGATGATCTTGGAGTAGAGTCAGTGATATCAGGAGTTAGGAGGGCCGTATCCATTCACACCATCTCCGCTATGCAGCTTAAGCGGTGTGCGCGACGGGGTTGTCAGTTGTTTGCTATTACGGTCAGTGACAGATCAGAGGATGAGTCGAGAGGACCTTCCCTTGATGACCATCCCATCTTATCAGAGTTTTCTGATGTGTTCCCAGGGGAGCTACCGGGATTACCTCCCCCACGTGAGATCGACTTCCATATAGATCTAGTTCCGGGCGCAGAGCCTATCTCACGAGCACCCTATCAGATGACTACTCCTGAGTTATGTGAGCTCAAGTTGCAGCTTGAGGGCCTTCTGGAGAAAGGCCTAATCCATCCTAGTGTATCCCCTTGGGGTGCACCAGTGATCTTCGTAAAGAAGAAGGATGGATCTCTTCGGTTGTGTATTGACTACCGTCAGCTGAATAAAGTAACGATCAAGAATCGTTACCCCCTTCCACGCATTGATGATTTATTTAATCAGATGAAGGGGGCTACAGTTTTCTCTAAGATAGATCTTAAGTCAGGGTACCATCAGCTCAGGATTGCGGAGACGGATATTCACAAGACAGCATTCCGTACGAGATATGGCCACTACGAGTTCACAGTGGTACCTTTCGGTTTGACGAATGCCCCCGCAGTGTTTATGAGTTTGATGAATGGGGTATTCAGGACCTTCCTTGATCGCTTCATGCTCATCTTCCTTGATCACATTTTAATTTACTCACGCACACGTGAGGAGCATGAGGAGCACCTTTGCCAGGTTCTTCAGTGTCTTCGCGAACAGCGCCTTTATGGGAACTTGGAGAAGTGTGCGTTCTTTCAACCTGAGGTGCAGTATTTGGGCCACATCATTTCTGGGGAAGGTATCGTAGTCGATCCTTCCAAGATTCGAGCCATCATGGACTAGATAGCACCCACTAGTGTGACCGAGGTGCGTAGCTTCATGGGTCTAGCAGGGTATTACAGGAGGTTTGTTCAAAAATTTTCACGGATTGCACACCCCATCACTTTCCTCCAGCGGAAAGGGAAGAAGTTTTTTATGGTCAGATAGATGTTAGCAAGATTTCAGTACACTGAAGGAGTGCCTCACGAGAGCACCTATTCTTGCAGTGCCAGATCCTCAGGGTGAGTTCTACGTTTGCACAGATGCTTCCTTGGCAGGACTTGGAGGTGTGTTAATGTAGGAGGGTAGGGTCAGTTACCTTTGAGTCTCACAAACTCAAAGATTATGAGCTCAATTATTTGACCCATGACCTTGAGCTTGCAGCAGTGGTACATGCCTTAGTGCGGTGGAGGCATTTTCTTCTTCGCCAGAGATTTACACTCAGGACTGATCACTCAAGTCTTCGCCACCTCTTCATGTAGCCCAATCTCAACACTTGTCAGCGGCATTGGATGGAATTACTCTGTGAGTATGACATGGAGATAGAGCATGTGAAAGTGAAGTAGAATGTGGTTGTAGATGCCTTGAGTAGGCGGAGACATGTGACTATGGCCACCTCAGTGGGCATAGATTTGCAGAGTAGGATCTTGCAGCAGCTTCCTCAGGATAGTTTCTACCTTGCAGCTAGAGCAGAGATTGAGTCTCAGAGACCCCTTGAGGGGAGATTTGATGAGATTTTCATTAGAGGCATGATGGTCTTCTCAGACACAGAGGTTAGATATATGTTCCCTAGAGATGGAGGCTTGAGACAAGACATTTTGTTAGAGGCTCATCATGCACCTTATTTAGCCCATCCCAAGGTGAAGAAGATGCACGCCACCTTGAGAGAGTTGTATTTTTTGACAGGACTTCAGAGAGACGTGGCCTCGCTTGTGTCCCGCTATTTAGAGTGCTAAAGGGTGAAGGCCGAGAATCAGCATCCAGCTGGCCTTCTCTATCCTCATGCCATACCGAAATGGAAGTGGGACACCGTTTCCATGGACTTCATCATTGGGTTACCTACGTCGAGATACAATCACGACGTCATCATGGTCACGGTGGATAAATTAACGAAGGTAGCTCATTTTTGTCCAGTGAAGACCACCTATATAGAAAGTGCTGTGGCACGAGTATACCTTGATGAGATTGTCATATTACATGGGATTCCGTGGAAGATCATTTGTGACCGTGACCCTTTATACACCTCCCATTTCTTGACCACCATGCAGTATGTTCTCGGGATGAGGATTAATTTCAGCACAACTTATCACCCTGAGACAAATGGACAGACAGAGAGGGTGAATCAGATTTTGGAGGATATCCTTAGGATGTATGTGATGGATCATCAGTCGAGATGGGAGGAGTATCTGTATTTGGTGGAGTTTTCCTACAATAATAGTTTCCAGAGTTCTATTGGCATGGCCCCTTTTCAGGCTTTATATGGTAGAGAGTGCAAGAAACCTCTTAGTTGGGATAGGATTGAGGACAAGGTTTCCCTCGGGCCAACATTATTACAGGACATGGAGCAGCAGGATACCTTGATCAGACAGAGATTGCAGGAGGTGCAAGATAGACAGAAAAAGTATGCAAACCAGCATAGGACAGATCACAGTTTTGAGGTAGGCACGAAGGTGTTTCTTCATATCAGACCACATAAGAGCCCTATCCGTTATGGAAAACGTTCTAAGCTAGCTCCTAGGTTTGTGGGTCCCTTTGAGATCTTGGAGAGCCTCGGTCCCTTGGCCTATTGTCTAGCATTGCCACCTAGCTTATCGTCGCGTCCATGATGTGTTTCATGTTTCTGTGCTTAGGATATACATTTCTGATCCTTCTCACGTTCTAGATTGGACCGCATTGTAGGTGCAGGATCTAGGGGCAGGTGATGGTGGAGCCCGTAAACATTATACAGCGCAGGACCCTGGGCCTTCGCGGTAGAGAGATTGATCAGGTTCAGGTCCAATGGGACAGGTATGATGAGACCACAGCTACTTGGGAGGATGCTACTTTTCTATGAGGATAGTTTCCACACCTTTTCCAGTGACTTCCAGGAGGAAGTCAAGTCTAAGGGGAGGGGGGTGTAGTGCCCACTTCCCTTCGACGCCATTTTCTTTTGTTTTTTCCGAGACTGATTACTTCACTTATGGATTATTATGGCTTCTTTTATTTAGCATGCTAGTAGATATCATAGACATTAGAATGTTATTGATTTGATCTTTATATGATGCATATGCTTTACTGGTGGAAATTTGATGACGATATTTGTATACTTTTGACAGGGTTACTTATCTTTAATTATGACATGTGATATGTTTAATCATATTGAGTAGAACTTGATAATTGGACTAATGTGATGATCATTTCGACATAAATGAAATGCAGAATAGAAATGTGCTAGAAAGTGTTAGTGATGTCCTACTTGCATAGATGATAGTAAAACATGTGTCAGTTTATTTTAGATTATATTGTATATTTGGGATGAATGTTTTAATGCGGCCAACAGGACGAAGGAGGTATTCTCTATTCTGCAGTTATATTATATTCACAACAATATTGGGGAGTGGATACCAACCACATCGGAATTCGAGAAGAATCCAGCTAAGGTCACCATTGCAAACAAGTAATTGTGTGTGTGCCTAGAACTATTTGGTTAGGGGAAAATTGTGACCTAGGGGTCATGTGCTATTTTGTTTTAATTTTCCCTTACTATTATGTTAGTATGTGTTTTCTTTTAGTAAGTGAAATTTTACTTGTGTTATTATTTATATTCTTTGGATTGGTGATTACCCCTTTGTTAGCCATGGGTTGTAGTGTCTTATTTAAGCTAATTTGAAATTTTTCCTAAAACTAATTAAGGGATATGACCAAAAGAGAGTTCATTTATTAGGCTTGATTTACTTTGGATTTTGTGTGGATTGATGTGTGTTTGAGTTTTGAGTGTAGCACACTCTACCACCCACATGGGAAACTCGAATTTGGCCTTAGAGGCCAAATTTCAAAGCTTGTGGGACAAGTCAAACTTGTCGCACACCTCTTAAAACCCCATGCCAACCCTACCTATGGGTTGGAAGGCCAAATTTAGGGTCTTTCAGGTGTTTTGGGGGGGGGGATAAAAGGGTAAAATATTAATTGCACTTTCTTTCTAAATTTAATTTTGTCCTTTGGGGGAGTAGGCTTAGTTGGAGTGTGTAAGGTGCTTGCCTTTCTTTCAACCACTTATTAATGGTGCATTGGAATATGAGGTTGACCAAGTGATGTGGAGTGGAGGGAAAAGTAGGTGGCATCCTACTTGGAGCCACATCATCCCTCCCTCTGTTTTCTCTATTTATTTGATCCTCTTGTTTGTTTTGGGGGTTGGAAGTTTCATTTTTAGTCTTTTGTATTTTGGAGGGGAGAGGATTTGGAAAGAGTTTGTGGATTTTTGGAGCTTGTTGATACTTGTGGGAATTTTGTTGAATCTTTTGGATGCTTGCTTGATATTTGGAGGGAATTGAGACTTCATACTTGGAAAAAACTCTATCATGGAAAGGTAGGAGCTTCACCTTTGTTTGTATTATGTTTTCTTCTTTTTGTTATATCAATGAGTACATATGTTGTGTTGAATATTTGTTGTTGGCAATGCTTGTTGGGAATGGGTAGAATTCCTAAGTTGGGAGTAGGAGGAGACTATGGGGAGTTTAAATTAAGGGAGGCATAAGAGATCATTTTCTTGAGGAGGGAGTTTGGGTTGGGTGCCCACCTTGTAAGAGAAATGTTTGCATTTTCTTCTTGTTTTTACTTTGAGGGAGCCATAAGAGTTGAGGGAGGCATAAGAGTGGATGGAGGGATAAGGGGTACTTGAGGGAGGCATAAGAGTTGTTAGGGGTATTGTGTTTTGCATTGGAGGCTTTTAGGTGGCACCCATTCCCATTGGGAGGAATAAGTGGCCTCCCCATAGGTCTTACTCTTATGGATTTCTTGATAAGCCTTGTGACTTGTTGTTGTGATTTTTTTCCCTCTTGTTGTGTTGTAGATCTTGTTTTGAAGGATTATGTAATGAATGTGAAATGTTATGTTTAGTTATGTGGAAGCTAGTAGTTGACATGAGTTGGATTTTCTCCCATTGTGATGTGGTTAGGGCTCGGGGGCTAATGGAGAGGATGGCTTCTCTTCTCCATTGGGTATCTTGGTTGGGAGGAGAGTGTTGCCTCTCCCCTTATTTTGTTGTGAATCAAGAAAACTATGGAGGAGCCACCTTGTTGATATTTGGAGCATTGGAACCTTGTTGATGACAATGTGAAACCACCATGTATTTTTACCCACCTTGAGTGGAGGAAAAATGTAATATTGCTTTGTATTTTAGTTTCCATTATTGTAGATTTTGTTCCCACATTAAGTGGAAGATGTTGTAACAAGATGTTGAAGGAAAATTGTATTGAACTTCATTAGTAAGGTTGCAATGTGGATGGAATTAAAAGTTGCAAGAAAGACAATCTACTTATTCTCCTTTAACTTGGCTTGGAACCTCTTATGAATGTGTGGATCTTGTTGAAATGTTAGTAGTTCTTGTTTTAAAACTTAATGGAAATATTGTTGGACTCTTTTGTGGAATGATAGGAAATTTACAAAAAATATACATATTAGATTTCATTTTGTTGCTTAAAAAAGATGTATTGAAAAGTGAGAATATTAGTGCATATTCTCTTCTTGTATTGTGGATGGAAAGACTTAAGTTTTAATTAGTTTCCAATATGCAAATAAAGCAAATTATGTCCTAGCTCTATTTTGTTTATCTTCATTTAAGAATTCATTGTAAAATTATTTGCAAATTAGTAAGGGAAAGGAGATCAAATCTACTTGAAATCCCATACAAATGCCCCTATTAAAAGATGTAGAAAGAGATTTTAATGTAAAAGTTCCAAGCCTATTTAGTTCATTACCCACATTTCGGTAATAAGGAAACTAATATTCTAAATATTATTCATATTTAAGTGTTACTAAAACTAATGGATTTACTATTATTAAACTCTATTTATAACAATATACTATTAGTATTCCCTTTATATTAACAAAGAATATTATTATAAACTTCAGCCAAGACATAATATTAATTAAATATAAGCAAAGGAACCTGCGTATGGATTAGTGTTTTACGGCACTTCGCAAGGTCTTAAAAAGTTCATACCAATGCCAAACAAACAGTGCTAGGATACATATAAAATCGTGCATGCATGTAATATAAAATAATTTAGATGATGATACATCTCTGTATAATCATCGTGTATTAAGAATGTAATAAAATACACACAAAAATGCTCATATAAATTGCAAGCAGCCTATGCTTCAAGAATATTCTGATGTGAAACGGACCCACCTCCACCCTGAAACGTTCTCACTAATTTTCCAAAGCAAACTACTTCATGAATATTTTGTTATGGAATAGATCCGCCTATATGGAGTTTCTCCCCCACGAGCTGCACCTTAAAACTGGTAAGATCACTATACAAAATCAGTTTAATAAGCTTCTTCTGTTCTCCTTATGACACTCTCACTGTCCCTTGAATCGATTTTGATTAAATTTTCATGGAGGCATATCCCGAATTTGAAGATGCTTTCAATATTGAATAGATAACAACATAAATGGTCAACCTGTTGGTTTTGAGTGCTTGAAGAAATAAAAAGAAAAGGGGGCTTTGTGTTGTTGCTGTGACCTGGCCGTCTCCCTGTGCAGGCCGTGGCCATGGATCCCGGAAAGAACACACCTCGCAGCACCCAGTGAAAATGGAGGTACCCCACCTGCACCCTCGCCCGTAGCTTCTCCTTCTCCCTCCCTTCTTGCTCGCGCGGTCAGGGCCGAGTAAAACCATTTTCACGCCTGCTTCTATAGCTGTAGCTTCATCTCTAATCACCATCCTCTGTCCATGCATGGCCATGGCTGGGTAACCAGTCTGTACACTGGACTGTAACTTCTTCTACAACCACCACAGTGTATTCATGGGGCCAGGACAGAACCCAAAATAGCAGGCCGACTGTGTGAAGATTATGATTCACAAGATCTAAGTGAATAAATGTTATGCGGCCCAGCAGGAGTTGGTTTACACGCAAGGGAGGGAGCCTTAATATTTGGCAGGTGGTTGTTGAGCCACCCACCCCAACCATGATTTCTAACCTATTTTTTTTAATGTTTCTCCACGTAGAGGTTGTGGCCACACACGAACCATTTCTCCATGCAGTAATGTATAATCCTATACCACCTGAATTTTGTGCTACCCGGGTTGGTTGGTGGGTGGTTGTGTTGACTTCCCATGTCGTGGTGGTGCATGGTATAACCGTTGTGGTCAGGTGTATAATAAAGTTGGGAAGTGAGGTAAAATCTCACCAAGTTTATTTGAATAGCTCGCTTGGAGTGGATCGACCTATATATAACATTATTTGGCGGTATATATATAAACTAAACTCACCGAGCTATGTGAAAACAACTCGAAGTATAGTTTCGTTTAATTGCAAAGTGGAATATGATTAAGTTAAAATAATGTCTTTTGGTATATAAACACATAAAATTGGTGGTATATATATATATAGTATTTATGCAATCAACTTAAGACGTTTAGCAAACCTTTCTCTAATGAATGCATGACATGGATCATGGAATACGAAGTAAAATAATTTGCAAAAAAAAATTAAAAAAAAAATTTTTAGTCGGAATTTCGGGCTGTATGCTTGTGGATGCAAGTCCTAGAGCGTCGTTGTCGCCGTTTTCGTGGTCCTATAGTAAGTGTATGTAATCTTGTTATTAGATTTGAAATACATTGAGTGAGCTTTTGGTGTGTGGGGTTTTTTATCCTAAAGGATTTTCCCCACGTATATCTTGTGTTTGTGTTTCTGTTATGAATATGTTGCTAATATTTCTGTAAATTCTTTACTATGTTGAAAGTTTTGCATAATATCTCTCCTCAAGATTAGCGTAGGAAGTTGTTCCGCTACTCTTAATTTCCTATCAACAGTTAATCCTTTTCTTCACTAATTATATGGCTACAAACTAGAAGAAATCAGTCACTCCAATTTAAATGAAGTACATCAGATCTTACATTTAAAAAATAATGCATCTCAATCCCTCTTTGTATGTCGGTGACAACTTTGTTTTCAACAATGTCACAAAATATATGGAGTCCCAGTCAAAAAATTGTTGAACCATTACCTAAAATCTATATATCACTCATATGATCAACAGTTAGAGGGGCTTAAATATTCATAATTGTTCTCCCAATTCCTCCAACTTATAATTGAAAAGGGATCTACAAAATGCTAAAACAAACAAACATTTCCGTTTTCAAACTTGCAATTTGTTGAATTTTTTCCACTTTTAAATTCTGAACCCTTTGTAAGAAGAATGCAAACATATTATTTAGGTGGGAACAATTTAAATTGTTAGAATTGGGATAGTCCATATTTAGTTCCCATTTTTTAAATTCTAACTTTCTATTTCAAATCTAAAACGTGAATGGTTAACATTGTAAAAAATTAAATAATAAAAAGTTGTAGTTTCTTTTTCACATTGATTTTCTATTTTTTTCAAAGGTTGACTGGGCAACCCTTCCATATTGTTCGAGTGATCCTTACATATGGCTGAAAAAAAGCAGTACAACAATATTATTTTTATGTTCCATACTATTTTTTATTAAGTGATGTTATTCATTGAATCTAATAATTTTTTTGGTTGATGATCATAAATGATAAGTATAAGATTCATTTCTCTTGTCACTTCAGTATTCAAATTTTTATTTCATTGCTATAATGTAAATGATACTTAAAAAATGATTAATAAGATTACAATTCACAATATATATTATTTAAAAAATATAAATTAAAATGTTAAAATAAGATACTAAACATTTGAAAAGATTACATATTTTAAAAATAAATAAGATTAAATATAAAATATAAAACTAAATCAACTCATCAAATTAGAATATTAAAAATAGGGCATAATATCACCACCTTTGAAAATAACTAATCCTTCTTTAACCATGGACAAACCATCCACCTATAAATAATTTTGGCTTTTGGAGAAGTCATTGAATTCCTTTTATATCCATGGAATAGGGACTCGCTAAACTTAGTACACTTATTACAATTATTGGATTTTTCATTTTTATCTTTTACCATCTCATTCAATAAGTGTAAACTATTTTTTATCTTTACCATTTATTTATTTTTTAACATGTGAAAACTATTTCTTATTTAGTACTAGGTGGATATTTTGTGAACAACTTTATTGTTTACTACTATGTTTTGTGGATTTTATTGGGAAATCAATGCCATCAAAATTTGTATGTTGTATATACTCCCCATTGTATTGGAATAGTAAGCGATGACAATGTTAAGATTATTGGGCTTGCACATCTACATATCATCTAGGTAAGCTAGAGCCCATGTTGCAATTGCACCTTGTATTACATTGCCATCAATGTTAAGAGTGCATGCATTGTCCAGAGTGCTTAAAAACACACCATCGACATGAGATATTGTATCTGGATCTCTTGCAATAGTGTGTGCCTTCTTAATTCTTAATCCATAAAGTAATGTATTTGTTTCTTCTATTTTAATAACAAAACCAAAAACTTATTGACTTCCAAATCAAACATATTTACAGCAACACTTGATGGAAAGGTTATAAAAGTTGGATACCTATGAGCTTCCCTTTTCACAAGGTTTAGTGAAGGAGTTGTGATTGCATCCATTTAGTACCCTCTTTTTTGACCCCGCCTCTCCATCCAAGACATCAATGTAGTTGATTATATGTTCTTAGCCTATCCCATTCACCTTTTGTTGTCACATCATTGTAGGCATGTTTTTAGTTCTAAGCCTTCCAAAATATTGAAGATTCAATTTGCTAATTATTTCTCTTCAATACCACTCTTCAGTTCTCTCATGAAATTATAGTTTTATGCCCTAGCCTGACCACATGTAATATTTCACTTTGAAGAGAATTTAATCTCCCTTGATTTTATTTTTCCAGTTTCTCGGACTCGTGGAGGAGATACATCCCTCCACATTCATATAATATTTTGGACTATCTAGAGTTCCCTTATTTTCCAATATTTGTATTGTAGTGACATTTTCCTTTCGCTACTTGCCTAAGATGTCCAAGATCCCTCCACTTCTAACTCAAAACCTGGGGAGTCATACCTAGAACCTCTATCAATATTCCCAACGTCGTAAACCCCTCTTTGTTCACTTCCCCTCCCTTTAATACTTGTATCCTTATCTTCCATTGATCCATCCTCTCAATCTTCTGACCTCTATTGGTGTATGTTTATCTTTTATGTTCTCCCTCTAATATGCATGTCTTACTTACTGTCACTGTAGACAACAATTTTGGGTCACACTCCCCTTGGTCCCTCGATAAATAAATACCTTGAACACAATCCACCTAGTCATGGCCCCCTTCAACCCCACTATAATATTAACTTAATTATTTAAATTAAATCAATTCATTATCCTCACAATATTTATTATTTAAATATCCTAATGGGATAATCTCCACCATTATTCCACCTCACCTAGACACCTCATCTAATCCACCTCACCCTAAGACCTATTCTTAGTAAGTTGTCATAACTAACTAGGACCTACCCAAACCCTAAAAATCAATGCCTACATTCCCTCTAACCACATTCTTTCCACATGTTATAAGGAAGCTTCCAGTGCTAATTCGCGTGGAGTAAATGAAATGAGATCCCTAAAAATCAAGGGGATCTGCCTAGTTTAGTAATACATAGGAAATCCTCACCCTAACCGGCGCCGGTTACCCTTAACCACCGCTGGTTAAGCCAGAACCACCGTTTGTTACCATTTAATCCCAAAAACAACCTTATTTCGAGGTTGGAAAATTTATGAGAGAGAGAGAAATATTATGAGAAAAAGTGATGAAACTAGAGCTACATGTAAGCAGAACCAACATCATTACAAGCATCAGAACACCCATAGCCAGCACCTGAAGCAACCACGAAGCCATTTTGTCTTCATGGGAGCATCCAGGGAAGCACCAACACTACATTAAGTTCATTCCATTTGATCACCCACCGTTACCAACCAGGCATCAAGCTCATACAAATAGTAAGTTTTGTTAACTAGCACCTATTCATTTATCATTTGGTAGAGCCTTTTACATATGTTATTAGTTTCTACTTTCATTTCTACTCCCCCATCATTTACCTCCATGCAAACTTGACCATATTTTTATATACATCCTTACATTGGCCCTACCTGGACCTAAATCATTCCTGTGCATACCTCAGATCCATACAAATCTAGCCTTTTCCATTCCATCTTCATCTAACCCCGAATTCTATCACCCAACCAAGTTTTATTGAGTTTCCTATACCCTGACCATACTGACACTGGTCACCAATAACCATCACCAGTTAACCTAAACCGACATCGGTCTCTGTGTCTTTTACCAAAACCCAGATTAGAGCCTAAAACCTCTAACAAATACCCAAAATAACCCAGAACCTCATCCTGACCCATACCAATACCTTGACAGTGACCTTGACCTTCAAATTCAATCATGGCCTAGCCTGTTGTGAATGAATTTGCTTATTGTAGATGAATGAGATACCTAAATCATTTTAACTACAGTAGGATTTACTTTATTATCGGCATTAAGTTGTTTTAAATAGTGGATTGACAACCGTCAAAGAAGTATCACACTTCTGAGATCTAGCACATGCTAGGAAGTCCACTGCATATATTGTTTGACTTTTATTTAGTGGTATTTTGTTCCATTTTAGGTAGTTCCTCTAAGAAAAAAGGAACCTCTCACGATCAACTATGGATTTAGAAGTCATACGCACACAACAACCTATAACCAACATCTTAACATGTATTCCTCCTAGCCCATTACCCTTATTTGTTTCGTCAACATTCTTAGAAACACTCCAAAATCAGGTGAAACATTTTGGCACACCCGGTGGGACCCATTCAGGGTTCCTTGCATTCATTCATTTCTTGGCGAAAATTTGCATGTTTGTTTTCTTCTTTTTTAAAAAAAAGGCTCTTACATTTAAATTTATCCCCTAGAACCATCTCTTCTTCTATTGTCTAAAAGTAATCATACTTTGGTGGTTTAAAATGAACACTTCTTCCCTTTCATTAGTATCACATTAGTGAAATAGCATCCCTTCTCCTATTCATCTATTTGTGACATCGAATTCTACATTTCAATTTGGGTTTAAAAATCATTACATTTCATTCTGCTTTTCTGCATTAGCTCACATTAATTGAGGGAAACCTATATGCTGGAAGTCATTCCCAGCTAATGGTTGAAAAATGAATCATAGAAAGCACTTTCTTACTCTCTCTCTCTCTCTCTCTGAGTCTTATCCAAACACCACAAAAATTGAAAATATACACATTCGTAAACAACATCTTTCCTGTAAGAAGTTGTAGGTGATCACATGATCATGATACAATGGGCCACCTAGCTCGTTACTTCTGTCGAGTACCCCATCAGAGGACAGGTCTCCCCTACCATAACATACCTGAAACCTCTTCCTTGTAGATCTCCTTCTTCATAGGAAGCCATCCTCACCAGAAAAATCTATAATACAGCTCATGAGTCAGTGCTTAAATAACATAAGCTACACAAACATAATAGAAAAAAAATGCTTAGGATCATAATTTTCTTAGTGTTTCTGCTTGGCGTGCATTTTGAGGTGAGAGGATTTCGTTCTTCATTTTTTTCTTATTTCTCCTTGCTTGGTGTATTCCAGCTTCATATGAGTGTTCCTAGACCATATTCTCATCATTCTCAGAATTCTGGGTTTGATTCCACATTAATTTTAACTCACAACCACAATTTCTTCATCGATGTTTCAATTTCATAGTAACCGGTGTCGTTCCAACGACCGTCATCAGTTACCCTTTGACCATCATCAATTTTACCCAACCTGCGTCGGATCCCCATTCTTTTGGTTAACCTACCCAAAAAGGACACCTATTCACCTTCTTACGCTGTTTAGAGTCCCTGTCACTCTTATCATATCCATTGACCTGGTAAGTCTCATCAGTATTTTGCATACTTGGTAAATTTGGCCTTATACTTTTTTAGTGACCAATTGTCCACTTTCCACAGTGACCGACCATGGTTACCTATGACTGGTGTCAGTTTACCCTAACTGGCATCGGTTGGCTTATGTAATTTTCTAGCTAACATTTTGAACCCAATCCACCTACTATCGCTTGTCTCTCCTATTTTCTATTGTATTTTTGTGTCATTTACTGAAAACAACCCAACCTGATCAGTACCTATTCACATGGTGTTGACCCAAAGCCAAGCGAACACCCTCATATTCCATGTCAGTTGTCAACCACTCCTACCTAGTCCTTCACCACCTTCTATTTTATCAACCATGGATCCTACCCAAACCTATCACTATCACTACAGGAGATGAGGGGTTCACACGAATCCTTGACCAAAATCCTACCACCTTGCAATTTTACCTTTCCCACTCATCCACTCGAGATGCCTCGGGTTAGTTGATATATAGTATGCGTGTATCTATCCCCCTGACTCTCATTACCACTCCTGCATTAGCCCCATCTGGCTCTGCGCTTCCCACATCTACCTTACCCCCAGTCATTTTGCAGCTAGGCCCTATACCCACTATGACTGCCACATCTGCTGCACCTGCCACATCCACTATACCTTAGCCAACTACCTAAAATACAACTACATCCACCCCTATTGTCTCACATATACCCGTAGCTACACAACCACCTTCGGTGTCGGTGACCCCTACCCCTTTTCAAAATGTCATCCTTTTTATTCTGCAGTCTTTAGCCCCCATTGCCACTAGGGTCACCATGACCCTTCCAGCTCCATATTCATACTATCAGTAGCCTCCTGTTTCATCTATTATTCACTCTGGGTACGTACCTCCTATTTGAGTGCCTTCTTCTCAATCTACCTATACAACAACACCATATACCGTAATGCCACCCCTGTTACATGCCCAACACCAACTCTCTTATGCTGTAAGAGGCACCCATCCATCACCACCTACCAACGACCTAATTAAGTTAATGATGGATAAGATGTAGACATTGGAGGCATCAATTTCTGGCTCCCACAACACTCTCACCTAAGATGAGACTTGTAATGAGCCTATAAACCCGTCCATTCCTATCCTGCCCATATCCCATGCATTGGGAAATGCCTAAATTCAACCATTTCAATAGCAAAGAAGACCCACAACAACATTTGCGGTCTTTCAAACACGGGTGTTATTTGATCTCCCATGATGATTCTTTTCTCCTGAGGACCTTTCCCATGTCTCTGACTGGACCAGCAGTTAGATTGGTATAGTGGGTTACCTAGACACTCTATATTTTCATTTAATCAGGTAGCCCAAGCCTTCTTGGATCACTTCTCCATCAATATCATTAAGAAGGTTACCATGACTAACCTATACTCTACGCATCAGTATGACGATGAATCTATCATAGATTTTGTTGCTCGTTGGAGAAGTCTGATCAATCAACTCACATTCCAACCACCACAAACTGAAATGATCAAACTTTTCACATGGGCTTCTGCTAGGCATATCTCACCAACCATGTAGTTCCAAACCTTCCAAACCTTCAACAAAGCATTCACCATGGCACAAAAGCTAGAGATTTGGGCTATCAAAGAGAAGAAAATCCAATTATGCAATAAGAACTTGGCATTCATGTCAAATGATGCCTATTCTTCTTCAAAACCACAGAAAAATTATTCAAAGGCCAAGGGGACCGCTAACACAGTGGTACTCAAAGCTTTCCCATCTCATCCGTCAAATCAGGCTAGCCCCTCATCTAATCTCTCACTCGTTCAGACTTTTCTATTCAGACAGGAACAATGCAAATACACCCCAATTATGGAGCCTTATTCTTCTGTCTTGGAGAAGCTCATTAAAGCTGGGGCCATCACCCTTCCTCCCATGAAACCACACACTGGTTTTGACCCTGCTCGCCCCACACCTCGCATGGTATAAAGAGCATGACTTCTACAACTACCATTGAGTAAAGGGTCATAGTGATGACAATTGCATCACTTTCAAAAATATTGTCCAATAAATGCTTGAGAAAGGTGAGTTAATTATGGATAATCCTAACGTACCTGCCAATCAAAACCTACACATTGTCAAGAAGCCATTTCCTAATCATGCCCCTTCTTCTGATCAAAACCGAAGAGACCTCAACTCACGATAGCCATACCCCGCGAGGTCCATGCTATTTTCAATGATGTGCCTGTCACTTCCCAATTACCTCACATTCATTCCATCGAGGAAATTGTAGCCTGAAGTCCTCCACCTATGCTTGAACCCACTTCACCTATTCCTCCACCCACAGAGGAGCACCTTTCATCTCCTCCACCTATAGATGAGCACTCTTCACCTCCTTCATCACTCGTGGAGGAGCCTTCCGCTAATATCGAGGCTATTACACCTTTGGCTTCTCCACCTAGAGAATCGTCAACCACAATACTTCTTCAGTCCATGGAGGATACTTGTTTATCTCCTCCACCCACAGAGGAGCACCCATCATCTCCTCCACCTACAGAGGAGCACCCATTTTCTCCTCCACCTATCAAGGATCTAGTAGAGATACCTTTGCCTCTAGATGATCATTCTCCATCAGCTACCCAAGAGCCTACAGACCTACTTTTGGTTCTCTTACCCACGGAAGCCAAAGTTACCAAATTCCCCATCTCTAAGACACATTTTATGGGAATTTCCATTAGGTCCTCATCAACCTCACCTACAGATGTGCTGTTGTCACGCTTAGCCAATCACCTAGATTATGTGGATAGAGCCTTACTTTGGGGGTGCCTTTTGCTTCCTGTCTCAATGCAAATGTAGACGCAACTTGCTAACACTTCCACTATCTACCCAAAAATATTTAGACCAATCAAACTGAACACAACCACTCCTATCACAACTTCTTCCACAACACCCATCATAGCTCAACACATACCCTTACCCATAACCCAACATACATCTAAGTCCAAACCCACACCTACATCATCTTCCTCGACTAAACCTATTACTACCTTAGGGGTTACCCCCAACCACCAGCCTTACTCATCCACCTATCAAACTAGATTTGGCTACATCCTCCAAAGTCAACACCAAACCTACTCTGGAACCCAAAAAGAAGAACCAAGCCCATAGAATTCATACTCCCAGCTACGCCAATCACACCTTCATCACCTTCACCCTTTCCATCCATCTTCAGACCTTAACCTCCCAAAACGGTTAAGAAACCTCCACCCGTCAGTAAACCAAAAAAAAAAATAGCCCATTCCTTCCTTGCAAACCTCTAACATACCCAAGCACCCGACATGACTTACACCCATACCTGTAGCAACCTTTACCATCCATACCTCTATTTCCATTGATTACTCCTTCACTACCCACTACACTTCAGACTCTGTCCCTCACACCCCCTACACGACACGTGTCATCTACCTTCACAACACCTCTGTTATCCCCATGGGTAACTCACCCTCTTCCCCCCCTTCCACTTTTCCTTCTAGATCTCGTACACCCATACCACCTTTACCTAAGAAGGTGTAACCCAAAGACAAAAATTTGCCTCCCTCCAATAAGGTAATCAAAGCAACCACACACTCCCCTGCCAGTTCATCTACCATACCTCTACCCAAGCAACCATGACCAACACCCAAGATCACACCAGCACCAAAAACCATAGCTTGACCCACTCGCCCTCCTGTAAAGATCGTTCCTCAACAATCAGCCACACGTACGCCCAAACCCACTTTCACTTCCCATTGCGACACACTAGCAGGGTCCTATGCCAAAATCTTAACCAACCTCCTTGATACTTTTGTCATCATATTACCACCGCTCAGACCTTATGACCCTCTCAAACTTAAGCCAAAATGGTTTGATGACACTAAAATTTGTACCTACCATCGTGTGCAAGGGCACGATGTGGAGGACTGCAGGGCTTTGAAAACCATCCTCATCTAGTTGTGTCCTCATGGAGCAAAATTTGATGATGATGAACTTCTTGATGAGGACCTCATTTCACCAGAACCCATTCCCAAAGTCCTTCCCTCATTGCCTACTCAACAACCACGACCTCCACCCCCATAGCTCCTAGAACCACCTCCGAGATTTGAAATTAACATGGTGTGCATCAACAACCTCACCAAACCTCCACCCAAATGTCAATGTTCCCATCTCATCCCACAAATTTCCTTCCAGCCATTGGGATTTTTCCCTTCATGCCGCTATAACCTTTCATGGCTCACCTACCTCACCTACCTCCCCACCTCAGATCAACATGACCCACGTTGCTACTCGTGCTCAGAAGGACAAAGGCAAGGAAAAGACAACCAACCCAACAACCAATCTATACCCACCATACCAACTACACCCACACCTAAAATCACTATTCATGGCCTTACATATTCTATTTCCAATGGGGTTACACATCGCACCATGCTCAAACAATTACACCAATCTCCCATCAAAATGTCCCTATATGACATAATCCAAACCTCAGAATCCCATCATCAAGCTCTCATGGAGGTTCTTCAATCTATTAAGGTTTTACCCAATGACCCTACACCTATGGCATCCATTATTACACCCCATCAAGTTGCCTCTCTCACCAAATTACCACCTTTATCCACACCTCCACGTACTCACCAAGTATCCTCCCTTAGCTTCTTAGAGGAAGAGATCGCACCACACCAAACAGATGATCCAGACCCAATGCTCTTCATCTCTATCCACATCGATGATATATGTGTATGATGTGTTATGAGTGATGGGGGGCGCTAGCATTAATATCATTTCATCCCATGCATTCACTCAAATGCACATACGTGACAATTGCATGCATAAACATCCTGTCATGTTGCGTTCATTCAATGATGCTATCACCTCTACACTAGGCACTGTCATCCTCCACATTTGCATGGGCCCCTGGATTATTCTAGAGTTATTTTATGTCTAGGAGGGGGAATTTCAATATAATATGTTGCTTGGAAGACCCTAGATTCATGTCACGGGTTGTGTTCCTTCCACTTTTCATCGCTGTATAAAGTTTGAGCATGAAGGACACACCTATACTATTCCAGTTGATCCATCACCTTTTAAAACATGCAACATGCTTTACCAACCCATTGACATTCTTATACCCATTAAGTCATCTACCTCCATGACCGCTACCACGTCACCTACACCTCCACTTATCAGTACAGTTGCTACTTGAACCACACATACCTCCTCCATTCCTACCACTGCTACAACCTCCACAGCCAATCCATCAGCCTCCCAATCTGTTAGCTCCACCTCCGCGTCGGCCTCTGACACATCATCTATTTTAGCTACACACATACCAACCACAAATCCCTTGGAATACATTTTCCAATGCCTCACTCTGGGGGGAGTATCACCTATATAATGTTAACACATTTCTTACTCCACAAGAGTACATAAGTCTTCACCAACACCCTCGTTATGATCACCGTATAGGAGAACATCTCCTTTATGGTCCTCCTCACCTTCGCACTAACCTCACCTATAGGGGACTTGATACTACCACTTACACACCTGAACCACTGTCACAAACCCACCCATTTTGTGCTGACTTCCAGTCACTCACCAATCACCGTTTCGCCCATACCTTCCTACACCGATGTGTTTGGAAAGGTTTTGGTTTTGGATTTTATGAGCAAGTTCATCATACTATTATTCCATGCACTACCCAAAAACATAACGACCATAGTGGTATCGGCTTTGTTGAACCACCTACCAAGCAGGCCCGCATTGAACTCATTGAGCACATCAGCCCTTCTCCGCCTTCTTCACCACCACCATCACCACCTTCACCGACAGAGTCGATGGATCCAGAATCCATTCCTCCTAACTTTTTTTTAATAAATACCATCTCCTTGGGGCCTTTGACTTATCAACGTGAGGGCGAGGCTCCCTCCTCTCTTCCCTTCCTGTATCCTGAAATGGTCAATGACAATACACCTTCAATTATCATCGTTCAATGTCAGGATGATGAATCTATACTCACCTACCTCAGTGCATAAGACTCGTATATTCATCGGTTGTTACCCTTTGAGATGTAAACCATGTTGAATGAATCGACTATCGAGATCAACACTCATACTCAAGATGACCCACACATCCTAAAGTTCGGTCAATATTTTGATGCTACTGAACAGGAAGCCATCACCTCTTTTCTCAAAAACCATAACCACAGTTTCACTTGGTCTTATGCAGACATGCCTGGTATTGACCCCATGATAGCGGGTCCACAATATCATAATTTTTCTCTATGCCAAGCCCATCAAACAAAAATTGAGGAAAATACACCCTCACATTGCCCTTCTCGTTAAAGAAGAGCTTCAACGCCTTCTTTCCATTTCCTTCATATTACCCATTGATTATCCTCATTGGATTTTTAATATTTTCCTTTTCATTAAGGTGACAAGGGGACTCCGCATTTACACATATTTCCATGACCTCAACCTAGCTTGCCTAAAAGATGACTTCCCTCTACCCGGGGTATTGACCAACTGGTTGACCTTACTGCTGGTCATTGAGGTGCTTATCACTCATGGATGGTTTCTTGGGTTATAACCAAATCTTTCTTGCCCCAGACGATCATCACAAAATTGCATTCATTACCCCTTGGGGGACCTTTTTACTATCGAGTCATGCCTTTTTAGCCTTAAAAATGCTGGTGCCACATAGCAATGGGCTATGACTTATATCCTCCACGACATCATGCATCGTCTATTGGAAGATTATGTGGATGATCTCCTAGCCAAATCTAAGTGCCTCACTCCGAGCACCTTGCCATCCTCAAAACCATATTTGATCACCTCATTAAATATTGCGTTTGCCTTTAGCTCAAGAAATATGTCTTCGCTGTCCTCTCAGGAAAGCTCTTGGGATTTATCATTTCCCTATGTGGTATAGAAGTTGACCCTGCTAAAGTCAAGTCCATTATGGAAATTCCTCCACCCACCAACCTTAGGAAACTCTGTATCCTGCAAGGTAAGTTACATTTTATTCACCGTTTCATTTCACAATTGTCTGATCGGTGTCAACCATTTTATCACCTTCTTAAGAAGGGTGTATCCTTTAAATGGGATGACGATTGCCAAAAAGCTTTTGAGGCCTCAAAACAATACCTTCTTCAACCCCCTGTACTCATTCCACCGAAAGATGATCAACCCTTCTACCTATACATCTTAGCTACCGATCACTCTTTGGGGGCCATGCTTGCTCATCGCGATGAAAAACACAGGGAGCAGGTGGTTTATTACATAATCTGTACTCTTTTGGACTACGAAACTCGATAAACGCATCCAAAAAATCTTTTCTTAGCTCTAGTTTTCATTGCCACAAAACTCCACCATTATATCCTTAACCAAAAAACCTATGTTATGACCAACACCGACCCCTTACACTTCATGTATGCCAAACCTTATCAAAATCAGCATGTCGCATGCTGGCTTATGATTATAGCTAACCTTGACCTCAAATTCATTCATCAAAATTCCATCAAGGGCCAAACTATCACCGACCAATTAACTGATGCACCTATTTCCAGGGATCAACCCTCTAATTTTGACTTTCTAGATGAGTCAATTGCTACCCTTTCCCTGGACGAACCCGCTTACCAAATGAAACTCTTCTTTGATGGTTCCAAGTGTCAGTGTGGGGGTGGGGCTGGTGTTATCCTCATTCCGATTGATGTTGAATCCATTCATTTGTCTTTCAAACTAGGTTTTGATTGTACAAATAATATTGCCAAATACAAAGCACTTGTATTAGGTCTCCAAGCTACCTACGCTCTAGATGTCAAATCAATCAACATCTTTGGTGATTCTCAATTGGTCATAAACCAAGTCAATGGTATATACCAATGTCATAATGAGATACTTCAAAAGTATAAACATCATGTAGACATACTTTTGACCACTTTTGACCGTTATGCCCTTCAAACCATCCCCCATTCAAACAATAAATTTGTAGATACCATGGCCTACTTGGCTTCTCAAATACCTACTTCGCCCACCGATTCTAAAATATTTATCACCATACAATGACTCCAATCACCCGCTTATTTACCTCATGACATTTACTCCATCGGAACCACCACCCCGGACCTGAGCAACCTTTGGTATAAAAATACTCTATCTTTCTCTCTCCATGTTACCTCTTGATCTTACCCATAATAGACAACGTGCCTTCCTAAAAAAGGTCTCTCATTACGCCATCATGGGGGGCCTCCTCTATAAGCGCGAATTTGATTGTATTCTTTTGTGATGCCTCACGAGTTCTGAAATTACTTATACCATTAAGGAAATCCATGATGGCATATGTGGAGGTCACTTCAGTGGCCTTGCTGTTGCTAAGCATATTCTTCACCTAGGCTATTACTGGCTGAACCTTAACCATGATTGTTGTGACTACGTCAAGCGTTTTGTAAAATTCCAACAACATGCCAACCTTCATCATGCACCTAGTCACGCCTTACAGGTCTCCCGTGACCTTTGGCCCTTCTCTCAATGGGGTTTAGATCTTATTGGAGAGATCAATCCCCATTCTTCCCAACGCCATCAATGGATTATCACCACTGCTAAATACTACACAAAATGGGTCGAAGCCATACCACTCATCTCCACAAAATTTGAGAAAATATGTGAGTTCATGAATCATCACATCATTTGTCACTTTGGTTTCCTCATCGCCTCAAAGTTTTCATTTTGGATTAATGGGGGGGGGGGGAAAAACCAATTTTTTCAAAAAAATTTTAGAAAAAACCCCCCTTTGCGGAAAAACCCTTTATGACGCCTTCGCTTCACATTGGTGATCTTGTCCTGAAAGAAAATCAACATGTAACTAAAGTAGAAAAAAGTAAGCTGGGAAAATTTGCTCCTAATTGGCTTGGACCATACATCGTGACCCATACTTATAGATCAGACACTTATCGTTTATCTTCACTCAATGGTAAACCCAAACCTGAGCCCCTTTATGCCTTACATCTTCGACTATTCTACTGTTGAATTTTAGTCCTACCTCACTTTGTGCCTCTTTCCATGCTCTTCCCTTGAGCACTATCCACATCCTACGCCACCCACCAACGATTAAACAAGAATCATGTGCATACCCATCACTTGTTATCTTCTCTTTAATATGTTTACCACGACGTTGCACATAGCATGATTCTCATGGATACTTTTTATCTACCTTTAAATGAGATCCCATGGTCATTTCACCCTGCTTTCTGAACAAGAATCCTATTCTTCACCTTGGTCTTGTCCATGACTTCAAATCCCTCACATGGGATCCAAATCCTTGAGTCAAAATTCCAATAAAAAGATGACTCCATCAAAAGGACATCTTCCTCTCTACAATCGTTGTTATAAATAGACTGCTCCCTTGAAGGACAACTATGTAAATCTCTTTCAAAAAAACAAAAACAAAATAAAAGTGGGAGAATCTGAAACTTCCCGCATCGATCAAATTCACAAAGACCTCAAGGAGTTTAATTTCCTCATCCCATATAGAATTCCCACATCGATCAGTCTATCTCGAATATCAATCAACACAGAAAACCTTTTAGTCATAGACTTGCTCATTGTGACCTTGGATCTCTTGCCCAAAGAGCATGCTACCTCATACTGTATAAAAGATTAACCACGTTTCACCCCTCTCACCATTCACACTCCCATTTCCTACCGCCCTCAAGGGACTGCTTGGAAACCATGACATTTGGTGATCATGTGACTACTTTTCACCCTTAGGATAATCAATCATGCAATGTCTTTAGGGTCTTACGTTCATCACCTCCTCCAAGGTATGACCTACTCGGTATGATCCTAACCAATCAGTTGGCTTTCTTTCCCCCTCTTATCTTTTAACCTTCTTTATTACGTATTGATTACCTTATACAGGACTTGGTCCTCAACACTTACCTTTGGGTAATCTTCTTCATTTTCCACAATCAAAATCACCTATACCAAGATTGCCCACAACTCGCCCACACCTAACAGACCTAAAAACCCAAATCTTGCCTAAAACCTACCAGCTCATCCTCATATTCTTACCTAGCTTATAAGAGAACTACATTAGCCTAAGGTCCCTTTTCATCGGGACTATGTATGTAGCACTCCAAGGGCATGGGGCCCTTGGAGGTTAGGCTCAGCCACTCTCTACCCTAACTAATTCATTTTTTCATTTTCCTCAAATCACATTCTACCCTACTTAGTTTCCTTTTTATATTCCAAAATTGGAAATTAATTAAAACAAATCACAAATTGCTTTGCATTTTTATCATCATCAAAATATACATTTATTATGACTACCATTTCTTTACCATCATCATGCATGTATTATAAAACATCTCAAGAGTGACTATATCATCATTAATTGCACACATTAATGAATTACAAACTCACCCACTTTTAACTCAACCGATGCCTATGACCTGACTCCATCCTTTTTATATTCCAAAATTGGAAATTAAATCAAACAAATCACAAATTGCTTTGCATTTTTATCATCATGCAAAATATACATTTATTATGACTACCATTTCTTTACCATCATCATGCATGTATTATAAAACATCTCTAAGAGTGACTGTATCATCATTAATTGCACACATTAATGAATTACAAACTCACCCACTTTTAACTCAACCATGCCTATGACCCGACTCAACCATGCCTAAAACCATGCCTATGACCTGACTCAATCCATGCCTAGACCAAACCTAACTCAATCCATTCCTACCAACGAACTCGAGTCCATGCCTAGACCGCAACCTGACTCGATCCATGCCCATAACCTGACTCCATCCATGCCTACACACCTATCACTCATCCATCTATGCATAAACAATCAAATTCTATCAACAAAGATACATCATCACCAAATCATCCATCTCATCATATAAATCTGGATGTCCATACAATATACATGAATATCAAATAAAATGTATCTCTCCAAAACTCTCATATACAAGCCTCACCATCTTAGGCACGCAGGCTAGTATATGCTCAAAAATACAAAACTCTTGTACATCCTCACTCTCTTTGGCATGCAAACCAGTATATGATCAAAAATATAAAAACTCTCGGCACGCAGACCATGTATATATCCAAAAATTAGAACTACATCAAAAATTCAGAGCCGTAAATCAGGCATCATCTCGACGACATCCTCCATATCTATCTTGCACCTGTCCCCTCTACCTCCTCAGCCCCTGTCTAGCGACTTGTTAACATCTCCCCACCCATCATAGGTGGTGGCTGGGTCCCTGCTGGTACATCAACTGGAACTGGCCTCTGTGAACTGGTGGCCTCACCCTAACCATGTCTTGGGGCTCGATGGCCCCCTGTGCTCTCCACGCTATGGGTGCGTGATCTAGTCCTCTCGCTAGAGGCCTGCTGTGCCCTGTACTCGGCATACAATAAACAATCTATCCCTACTGACCGTCAGATGGTCCTGATAGTACCTAGTGCTCCTCTCTCGCCTCCTGACAACCTAGATATAGGGCACTGTCTGTGGTGGCCCCATTGGCCTCTGACCCTGATACCTGTCCTGTGGGACCCTGTCCCACCCCTGCCTGTGAACTGGGACCCTGTCTCGGTGCCTATGGTGGTGCCATCAGACCCTACCCTTGTGCTTATGTCTGGGCCTGTAAAGCCCCAATTTATGCCTGTGGAATGGCCAACTAGCCATGCAACCCTGTAACCTATGCCTGTAAGGTGGCCACCTGACCATCATCACCATCTCCATCTCCATCCCCACCCTGGGCCATCTGGGCCTGAAGGTTGGCCACCTGTGTATGTAACTCGGCCACCATCTACCTCTGAACTGGCTAACTATCCCTGCACCATACCCAACTGGGTAATTAAGGGTCGCCACCTGCCCATGTAGGGAGTCTCTCTACACTGTGATCATGGCTAAATCCCACTGCCCTAGACCTAGGTGGTATTACTCATAAATGAGCCACCCACCACTCTCTATATCTATCTGTCACTCTGGCTTCGTCGATCCGCCGGTCTGCCACCTGCTCCTCCTGCCCTGTGGGCACTGTCGGCTGTGGTAGAGGCAATGGCCTCTCAACCTCATCTCTCCTGTACTACGGGAAGGGTGGAGGTATGTCATGTAGTAGTACCAAACTGCTATCTAACCCTATGTCAACTGGGATCATCTCATGCTCCCCGGAACGGTGCGCCCTCTATCCATCTCAGCAGCTGAAGGCCATCATAACTCATCATGCATCTACCTGTATGAGGGATAACCCACATACGGTCTCCATATGATGTCCACTCCAGACAATCCCTCCAATAGCCAACTTGTAGTATGCTACATCATGTGTATCCCTATCTGATCACCACTCTCCAATCATGGGTACCCATCACCTGTACCCCACCCGCACCAATCTCGGTGGAAATGCATCTTGCTTGGGGCATACCCACTGGGTGCACACAAACTATGTGCTCATAGGCCCAACAGTGTAGTAAAAAGGTGCAACACAGGCTGAACCTATGCAGATGCCCATATGCCCACAACTCTCTATATAGCTACACTAGGAATGCTAGTGCCCAGGAAAAAGAGGTCTGATCCATCACCATGTCATGTAGTACCCCCATCAACGAGTAAGGAAATATCCCTCCCTCTACATCTGGTAGTGTGAAACAACACACTGCCTCCATCAATAAAACAACTAGCCTCGTCTCCTCTGGATGGGCTATGTGTACATCCCCCCGTAACTTAAGCAGGCACTATGGAACATCATGTCTACTAGTCCCTCCCCAAAACACTATTAGCATCAACTCCTCTAAGGCCTCAGAGGAGATCCAGTACACCTGCATCCCCAGTATCGGTAACCACAAGATCCTAAACATGTCCTCTAGGGTGACTGTCATCTCACCCATCGGTAGGTGGAATGTGTTGGTCACTGAATCCCATCTATCCATGAGAGAGACCATCAGACTCGGCTTCCAGACTGCATGTCGATAACACCGAAACCCAATCAGGCCCACCTCCTCCACGTGCTGCCACTCCTCAATTGTCACTGTGCCTCGCACTCTCAAGAGCAGGGGTGGCACCCTGTCTCTCATCCGCAGCTGATCTCTCCCCTGCATCCAATACACACATCAAATTAATTTCCCTCCATCAAAATACCCAAAACCACCCAGAATCTCACCCTCGACACCTTCATTATACCCATACTCACCCACTATCATTTCCCCATTCCCATTTTACCCCCTTCCTACACTAGGTTTTTCACCAATGCACCATATTCTACCCTTCCCTATCTCACACCTACCAATTAGACCTTTTGGCCCCTTGTTCTCCAAAACCTGATTAAGTGTCTAGTTATCTCTTGACCGACCCTGGTCACCCCTAAACCGGCATCAGTCACCTATTTTGTGACTGATACCGGTTAGACCCTACCGACGCTGGCTAACCCCGGCCAACTGCCATCGGTCACTATCGCGGTGAAAATCCGCGACCCACCAAACCCCCATTCCTCTCAACACTCCTCATTCTACCTACCCATTCCTCCCCCAAACCCCTCACATTCACTTCCCACCCCTCCTTTACCTATCTTCTACCCTTCCCCCTTCCCATTTCATCAATTTTCTTTCAAAATTCAAATTTAAATTCCCCCCCCCAAAACACCATTTCCTCCCTCCAAAAAATTCTTCCTAATTTAACCAAACAAACAACAATAGGCTTTCACTCCTACCTCATCCCAGTGTCATCGATGCCATGGTGGAACCTTAGGTTACTACACCAGTCCACCCGATCTCTCTCCTGCCTCTACCATCACCGATTGCCCGCCGGATCTCAAACCAATCAATTCTCTCTCCCCGATCTCGTGGCCCCACCTATCAATCCACACTCGGCTGCCTATGTGGCTAGCCAACTCAACTCTCCGAGGCACTCCATCATTTTCCTCTTCCTTTCTCTCTCTTGTCATTTTCTACTCTTTTGACAAATCACAAATGACTTTAAAAATGTGGCCTTTTTCCTTTTATAACCCTCTCTGACTTGACTAGGTGACGGTTTCCCCTTGACCGACAACGGTCGGGTGCCCTAGAAGACCCATCATCGGTGCTTCTAGACCGACCTTGGTTGATCATGACTGATGTCGGTTACCTTGGACAGTCTTCTTACCAACCTTTACTTCTAATTTACCCTAATCATCACTCTTTTTTCCCTCACCCAATGCTTACCTTAACCATTCACCTCCCCCTCCTAACCTCATCATTTACTACCTAACCTCATCTTCATTTGGGGACTCATTATTTTACCCATACCTCAGCCCTACCTGTGTCGTGACCTAGATACTTGGACTTGGAACATCACTAGTGACCTTTGACCTCATGTGTTCACTATACCTTGCGGCACTGTTACCTGTGTTGATTGACCTAATGACCTTACCTTGCCTCTTGTCGTGACCGTTTATCCTGACCCAACCCTTGGTGTACCAGAACATACCTAAATGTTCCTACACCTAACCTGCATCATGTTTCTTGACCATATCCTATACCTTGGATACCAGAATCACTTCAACCTTGTTTGGATAAACCTATCGACCTTAGACAATGTAGAGTTTTCCTGCTCTTCAACCTGGTACCGTGCTGCAGTTTATACGTGTGCGTGTGTTTGACTGTCACTACCTTTGACCCTGACCCATTACCTAGATTACCCGAGTAGACCTTTTTCCCTTTTTTCTCTCCCCTCATTACCCACCTTCCTCTTCATCACATTCACCTTTTATCAAACCACTCACCGCTTCTTCCTTCTTCCTCATCAGTTCCTGAGTTTGAGGGGGATCACCTTCACCCACACATGGGGCAACCACATCTTATTTTTGTCAGTGTCGCTTACCAATACAAGCTACGCAACAAAAAGGGGAAAAATGTAGACACCAAAATTGGGTCACACTCCCCTTGGTCCCTCGATAAATAAATACCTTGAACACATCCACCTAGCCATGGCCCCCTTCACCCCACTATAATATTAATTTAATTATTTAAATTAAATTAATTCATTATCCTCACCATATTTATTATTTAAATATCCTAATTGAGATAATCCCACATATCCACCTCACCTAGACACCTCATCTAGCCACCTCACCCTAAGACCTATTCTTAGTAAGTTGCCATAACTAACTAAGACCTACCCAAACCCTAAAAATCAATGCCTACATTCCCTCTAACCACATTCCTGCATGTTAGAAGGAAGCTTCCAGTCTAATCCATGTGGGGTAAACAAAATGAGATCCTAGAAAATCAAGGGGATCTACCTAGTTTAGTAAACCTAGGAAATCCCGCCCTAACTGATGCCGGTTACCCTTAACCGCCGTGATGAAGCTGGAACCACCATCGGTTACCATTTAATCCCAAAAACAACCTTATTTCGAGGTTGGCACATTTCTGAGAGAGAGAGAGACATCTTCTGAGAACAAGTGATGAAACTAGAGCTGCATGCAAGTAGAACCAACATCCGTACAAGCATTAGAACACCCATAGCCAGCACCTGAAGCAATCACACAACCATTTGTCTTCACGGGAGCATCCGGGGAAGCACCAGCACTACATCAAGTTCATTCCATTTGATCACCCACCATTACCAACCGGGCATCAAGCTCATACAAATAGTAAGTTTGTTAACCAACACCTATTCATTTGTCATTCAGTAGATCCTTTTACATCTGTTATTAGTTTCTGCTTTCATTTCTATTCCCCATAATTTACCTCCATGCAAACTTGACCATCCTTTTTATCCACACCCTTACATTGCCTATACTTGGACCTTAATCATTCCTGTGCATACCTCAGATCCATACAATCTTGCCATTTCCCTTCCACCTTCATCTAACCCCGGATCTATCACCCAACCAAGTTTTATTGAGTTTCCTGTACCCCGACCATACCGACGCCGGTCACCCATAACCATCACTGGTTAACCTAAACCAACGTCGGTCTCTGTGTCTTTTACCAAAAACCCAGATCAGAGCCTAAAACCTCCACCAAATACCCTAAACTACCTAAAACCTAACCCTGACCAATACCAATACCTTGACAGTGACCTTGACCTTCAGATTCAATCATAGCCTAGCCTGTTGTGAACGAATTTGCTTATTGTAGATGAATGAGATACCTAAATCATTTTAACTACAGTAGGATTTACTTTATTACCAGCATTAAGTTGTTTTAAATAGTGGATTGATAGCTGTCTAGGAAGTATCACACTTCCCGGATCTAGCACACACTAGGCAGTCCACTGCATATATTGTTTAACTTTTATTTGGTGGTCTTGTGTTCCATTTCAGGTAGTTCCTCCAAGAAAAAAGGAAGCTCTCACGATCAGCTGTGGATTCAGAAGTCATACACGTGCAACAACCTACAACCAGCATCTCAACAGGTATTCCTCCTAGCCCATTACCCTTATTTGTTTCATCAACATTCTAAGAAATGCTCCAGAATCAGGTGAAACATTTTGGCACGCCTGGTGGGACCCATTTGGGGTTCCTTGCATTTTTCTTCATTTCTAGGTGAAAAATTGTATGTTTGTTTCCTTTCTAAAAGGTTCTCACATTAAAATTTCTCCCTTGGAATCTTCTCTTCTTTCTATTGTCTCAAAAGAAATCATGTTTTGGTGCTTAAAAAGAACTCTTTTTCATTTCATTTACATTGCATTAGTGAAAGATCATCCCTTTCTCCTATTATCTTATTGTGTCATCGAATTCCATATTTCAATTTGGGTTTTAAAATCATTGCATTTCATTCCTGATTTTCTGCATTAGCTCACATTAATTGAGGGCAACCTATACGCTGGAAGTCATTCCCAGCTGATGGTTGACAAACAAATCATAGAAAGCACTTTCTTTCTCTTTTATCTCTCTCTGAATCTTATCCAAATCATCACAAAATATTTAAAATATACACATTCTTAAACAACATCTTTCCTAGAAGAAGCTGTAGGTGATCACACAATCACGACACAGTGGGCACCCACTCGCTTGCTCTGTCGATTCATAATTCAGAGAAGGCCCACCCCCACCATAACATACCTGAAAACCTCACATCTTGTAGATCTCCTTGACTTCATAGGAAGCCATCCTCACAAAAAAATATATTCTACAGTTCATGAGTTAGTCCTTAAATAGCATAAGCTAAACAAACATAATAGGAAAAGCACTCTTAGGATCATATTTTTCTTAGTGTTTTTGCATTGGTTGTGCATTTTGAGGTGAGAGGTCACGCTCTTCATTTTTCTTATTTCTCCTTGCACACTCCTCATCACATTGGTGTATTCCAACTTCATCTGAGTGTGCCTGGACCATATTCTCATCATTCTCAGAATTCTGGGTTTGATTCCACATCAAATTTTAACTCACAACCACATTTTCTTCATCACTGTTTCAATTTCATAGTAACCGGTGTCAGTCCAGTGACCGTCATCGGTTACCCTTTGACCGTCATCAGTTATACCCAACCGGCATTCGGTTCAAACTGTTCTTTTGGTTAACCTACCCAAAAGGACACCTATTCACCTTCTTCAGCTATTTAGAGTCCCTATCACTCTTATCATGATCCATTGACCTGGTAAATCTCATTAAGTATTTGGCATCCTTGGAAAATTTGGCCTTATACCTTGTTTTTGACCAACTATCCACTTTCCAAGAGTGAGACTGGCAGTGGTTACCTATGACCGATTTTGGTTTTAACCTAACCGGCATCGGTTAGCCTGTGTCATTTTCTAGCTGACATTTGGTTCCTAATCCACCTACTACCACCTGTCTCTATTTATTTTCTACTATATTTCTGTGTCATTTACAGAAAATAGTCTAACCTGATCAGTACCTGTTCACATGGTGTTGACCCGAAGCCAAGTGAAACACCCTCATATTCCACGCCAGTTGTCAACCACTCCCACCTAGTCCTTCACCACCTTCTATTTTATCACCCATGGATCCTACCCAACCTATCACTATCGCCACCGGAGATGAGGAGTTCACACGACTCCTTGACCAAAATCCTACCGCCTTGTAGTTTTACCTTTCCCACTCGTCCACTCAAGATGCCTCAGGTTAGTTGATATATGACATGCCCGTATCTATCCCCCCGACTCTCACCCTACTCCTGCTATCAGCCCCATCTAGCTCTGCACTGCCCGCATCTACCTTACCCCCAGTCATTTCACAGCTAGGCCCTATACCCACTATGACTGCCATGTCTGCTACATCCGTTGTACCCGCCACATCCACTATACCTTCGCCAACCACCCAGAACACAACCTCATCCCCCTATTGTCTCACATATACCCGTAGCTACACTACCACCTCCCCCCGGTGTCGGTGACCCCTACCCCTTTTCAAAACATCATCCTTTCTATTCCACAATCTTTAGCCCCCATTGCCACTAGGGTCACCACGACCCTTCCACCTCCATATACGTACTATCAGCAGCCTCCTGTTTCATCTATTATTCACTCTGGGTACGTACCCCCTATTTCACTACCTTCTTCTCAATCTACCTACATGACAACACCATATACTGGAATGCCACCCTTGTTACATGCCCAACACCAACCCTCTTACACTACAGGAGGCACCCATCCATCACAACCTACCAATGACCTAATCAAGTTAATGATGGACAAGATGCAGACATTGGAGGCATCAGTTTCTGGCTCCGCAACACTCTCACCTACGATGAGATTTGTAATGAGCCTATCCACCCATCCATTCCTATCCGTCCATATCCCATGCATTGGGAAATGCCTAAATTCAACCATTTCAATAGCAAAGAAGACCCGCAACAACATTTGTGGTCTTTCAAACATGGGTGCTACCTAATCACCCATGATGATGCTTTGCTCTTGAGGACCTTTCCCATGTCTCTGACTGGACCTGCGTTAGATTGGTATAGTGGGTTACCTAGACACTCTATATTTTCATTTAATCAGGTAGCCCAAGCCTTCTTGGATCACTTCTCCATTAACATTGTTAAGAAGGTTACCATGACTGACCTATACTCCACATGTCAGTATGATGACGAATCTATCATAGATTTTGTTGCTCACTGGCGTAGCCTGATCAATCAACTCACATTCCAACTACCACAAACCAAACTCATTGAACTCTTCACGCGGGCTTGTGCTAGACATATCTCACCGACCCTGTAGGTCCAAACTTTCTGAACCTTCGACGAAGCATTCACCATGGCACGAAAGCTAGAGATTCGGGCCATCGAAGAGAAGAAAATCCAATTACGCAATAAGAACTCGACATTCAAGTCGAATGATACCTCTTCTTCTTCAAAACCATAGAATAATTATTCAAAGGCCAAGGGGACCGCTAACGCAGTGGTACTCAAAGCCGGCCCAGCTCATCCATCAAATCAGGCTAGCCCCTCATCTAATCTCTCACCCATTCAGACTTTTCAATTCAGACGGGAACAATGGAAATATACCCCAATTGGGGAACCTTATTCTTCTGTCTTAGAAAATCTCATTAAAGTTGGGGCCATCACCCTTCCTCCTATAAAACCACACACTGGTTTTGACCCTGCTCACCCCACACCCATGGTATAAAGAACATGACTTCTGTAACTATCATCGAGTAAAGGGTCATAGTGACGGCAATTACATCACTTTCAAAAACATTGTCCAAGAAATGCTCGAGAAAGGTGAGTTAACCATGGGATAATCCTAATGCACCTGCCAATCAAAACCTACACATCTTCAAGAAACCCTTTCCTAATCATGCCCCTTCGTCTGATCAAACCGGTGAGACCTCAACTCATGATAGCCATACCCGCGAGGTCCACGCTATTTTCAGCGACACACCCATTGCTTCCCAATTACCTCATATTCCTTCCATAGAGGAAATTCTAGCCCAAAGTCCTCCACCTACACTTGAACCCACCTCACCTATTCCTCCACCCACAGAGGAACACCTTTCACCTCCTTCCTCACCCATGGAGGAGCCTTCCATAATATCGAGACCATTTCACCTTTGGCTTCTCCACCTAGAGAACCGTCACCCACAGTACTTCTTCAGTCCATGGAGGATACTTGTTTATCTCCTCCACCCACAGAGGAGCACCCATCATCTCCTCCACCTACCTAGAGAGGAGCACCCATTTTCTCCTCCACCTATCAAGGATCCAGTAGAGATACCTTTTCCTCTAGGTGACCATTCTCCATCAGCTACCCAAGATCCTGCAGACCTACTTTCGGCTCTCTTACCCACGGAAGCTGAAGCTAACAAATTCCCCATCTCTAAGACACATTTTATGGGAATTTCCATTAGGTCCTCATCAACCTCACCTATAGACATGTCATTCTCATGCTTAGCTGATCACTTAGATTATGTGGATAGAGCCTTACTTTGGGGGCATCTTCTGCTTCCTGTCTCAACACAAATGCAGATGTCACTTGCTGACACTTCCACTATCTACCCAAAAATATTTCACCAATCAAACCAAGCACAACCACCTCTATCACAACTTCTTCCATGACACCCATCATAGCTCAACACACACCCTTACCCATAACCCAACATACATCTAAATCCAAACCCACACCTACATCATCTTCCTCGACTAAACCTATTACTACCTTAGGGGTCACCCCAACCACCAGCCTTACTCATCCACCTATCAAACTAGATTTAGCTACATCCTCCAAAGTCAACACCAAACCTACTCCGACACCCAAACAGAAGAACCAAACCCATAGAACTCATACCCCAAGCTGCGCCAATCACACCTTCATCACCTTCACCCTTTCCATCCATCTTAGGACCTCAACCTCCCAACACGGTTAAGAAACCTCCACCCATCAATAAACCAAAAACACAACAATAGCATTCCTTCCTCACAAACCTCTAACATACCCAAGCACCCGACATGACTTACACCCACACCTGCAGCATCTTTACCACCCATACCTCCAATACCCTCAGCAACTTCTTCACTACCCACTACACTTCAGTCTCTTGTCCCTCACACCCCCTGCACGACCCACATCATCTACCTTCACAGCACCTCCGTTATCCCCCTGGGTAACTCACCCTCTTCCCCCATCCACTTTTCCCTCTAGATCTCATACACCCATATCACCTTTACCCAAGAAGGTGCAACCCAAAGACAAAAATCCACTACCCTCCAATAAGGTAGTCAAAACAACCATACACCCTCCTACCCATTCATCTACCATACCCCTACCCAAGCAAACACGACCAACACCCAAGACCACTCCAGCACCCAAAACCATAGCTCGACCCACTCCCCCTCCTGCAAAGACCGTTCCTCAACAATCAGCCACACCTACGCCCAAACCCACTTTCACTTCCCATTGCGACCCACTAGCAGGGTCCTATGCCAAAATCTTAACCAACCTCCTTGAGACTTCTGTCATCACATTACCACCACTCAGACCTTATGACCCCCTCAAACCCAAGCCAAAAGGGTTTGATGACACTAAAATTTGTGCCTACCATCATGTGCTAGGGCACGATGTGGAGAACTGCAAGGCTTTGAAAACCATCCTTATCTAGTTGTGTCCTCCTGAAGCAAACTTTGACGATGATGACCTTCTTGATGAGGACCTCATTTCACCAACACCCATTCCCATAGTCCTTCCCTCACTGCCTACTCAACAACCATGACCTCCACCCCCTCAACTCTTAGAGCCACCCCCAAGATTTGAAATTAACATGGTTCACATCAGAGAACTTGCCACACCATCACCTAAATGTCATTGCACCCAGCTCACTTCACAAGGATTTTCCCCCCAGGTAGGTTTTTTCCCGTCATGTCATTATACCACTCATCCTACACCTTCTCCATTCCCAACTCCCCTCAAATCAACATGATCCACGTTGCTACCCATGCTCAGAAGGACAAAGGCAAGGAAAAGGCAACTGACTCACCAACCAATCCTATACCCAACATACCATCTGCACCCACACCTAAAATCACTATCCATGGCCCCACATATCCTATTTCTAATGGGGTCACACATCGCACCATGCTCAAACAACTACACCAATCCCCCCTCAAAATGTCCTTATATGACCTCATCCAAACCTCAGAATCCCATCGTCAAGCTCTCATGGAGGTCCTGTAATCTATTGAGGTTTTACCCAATGACCCTACACCCGTAGCCTCCATTATCACACCCCATCATGTAGCCTCTCTCACCAAATTGCCACCTTTATCCACACCTCACCCTACTCACCAAGTAGCCTCCCTTAGCTTCTCAGAGGAAGAGATCGCACCACACCAAACCGATGACCCAGACCCAGCTCTCTTCATCTCTGTCCACATCGATGATATATGTGTACGACATGTAATGATCGATGGGGGTGCTAGCATTAATATCATTTCATCCCATGCATTCACTCAAATGTGCATACCTGACAATTGCATGCATAAACATCCTGTCATGTTGCATTCATTCAATGACGCTATCACCTCTACACTAGGCACCATCATCCTCCACATTCACGTGGGCCCCCACACTATTCCAGAGTTATTTTACATCTTGGAGGGGGAATTTCAATATAACCTGTTGCTTGGCAGACCCTGGATTCATGTCATGGGTTGTGTTCCTTCCACTTTGCATCGTTGTGTAAAGTTTGAGCATGAAGGACACACCTATACTATTCCAGCTGATCCATCACCTTTTAAAACATGCAACATGCTTTACCAACCCAATGACATGCTTATACCCATTAAGGCATCTACCTCCACGACCACTACCACTTCACCTACACCTCCGCTTACCAGTACAGTCACTACCTCAACCACACATGCCTCCTCCATTCCTACCACTGCCACAACCTCCACGGCCAAACCATCAGCCTCCCAATCCATTAGCTCCACCTCCACATCACCTCTGACACATCATCTATTCCAGCTACCCACATACCAACCACCACTGATCCCTTGGAAGGCATTTTTCAATGCCTCACTCTGGGGGAGTATCACCTATATAGTGTCAACACATTCCTTACTCCACAAGAGTATGGAAGTCTTCACCAACACCCTCACTATGATCACCACATAGGAGAACACCTCCTTTATGGTCCTCCTCACCTTCGTACCAGTCTCACCTATGGGGGACTTGATACTACCACTTACACACCCGAACCACCATCACAAACCCACCCATTTTCCGCTGACTTCCAGTCACTCACCAATCACCATTTTCACCCACACCTTCCTGCACCGATGTGCATGGAAGGGTTTTGGTTTTGGATTTTATGAGCAAGGCCACCATACTATTATTCCATGTACTACCCACAAACATAATGACCGTAGTGGTATCGGCTTTGCTGAACCACCTACCAAGCAGGCCCGCATTGAACTCATCGAGGACATCAACCCTTCTCCACCCTCTTCACCCGCTCCACCTTCATCACCACCTTCACCGACGGAGTCGATGGATCCAGAATCCATCCCTCCTAACTTTTTTTTTCATAAACACCATTTCCTTGGGGCCTCTGACTTATCAACGCGAGGGTGAGGCTCCTTCCTCTCTTCCCTTCCTGTATCCTAAAATGATCGATGATGATACACCTTCAATTAACATCATTCAATGTCAGGATGATGAATCTATACTCACCTACCTTGGTGCAGAAGACTCATATATTCATCAGTCGTTACCCTCTGAGATGTAAACCATGTTGAATGAATCGACTATCGAGATCAACATTCATACTCAGGATGACCCACACATCCTAAAGATCGGTCAATCTTTAGATGCTGCTGAACAGGAAGCCATCACTTCTTTTCTCAAAGATCATAACCATGCACTTTCACTTGGTCTTACGCAGACATGCCTGGTATTGACCCCACCATAGTGGTCCACAATATCGTAACTATTCCCGATGCCAAACCCGTCAAACAAAAACTGAGGAAAATGCACCCTCGCATTGCCCTTCTCATCAAAGAAGAACTTCAGTGCCTTCTTTCTGTTTCCTTCATCTTACCCATTGATTATCCTCATTGGATTTCTAACATTGTCCCTGTCACTAAGGTGACAGGGGGACTCCGCATTTGCATAATTTCCATGTGACCTCAACCTAGCCTGCCCAAAAGATGACTTTCCCTCTACCTGGTATTGACCAACTGGTTGACCTTACCACTGGTCACGAGATGCTATCACTCATGGATGGCTTCTCGGGTTATAACCAAATCTTACTTGCCCCAGAGGATCAACACAAAACCACATTCATCACCCCTTGGGGGACCTTCTGCTATCGAGTCATGCCTTTTGGCCTTAAAAATGTTGGTGCCACATATCAGTGGGCTATGACTTATATCTTCCATGACATCATGCATCATATATTGGAAGATTATGTGGATGATCTCCTTGGCCAAATCTAAATGCCACTCCGAGCACCTCACCATCCTCAAAACCATTTTTGACCACCTCATTAAATATTGCATTCACCTTCAGCCCAAGAAGTGTGTCTTCATGGTTCTCTCAGGAAAGCTCCTGGATTTATCATTTCCCTACATGGTATAGAAGTTGACCCTGCTAAAGTCAAGGCCATTCTTGAAATGCCTCCACCCACTAACCTTAGGCAACTCCGTAGCCTGCAAGGTAAGTTGCAGTCTATTCACCGTTTCATTTCACAATTATCTGATCGGTGTCAACCATTTCATCATCTTCTCAAGAAGGATGTCTCCTTTAAATGGGATGATGACTGCCACAAAGCTTTTGAGGCCTTAAAACAATACCTTCTCCAACCACCCATACTCATTCCACCTAAAGATGATCAACCCTTCTACCTATACATCTCAGCTACCGATCACTCCTTGGGGGCCATGCTCGCTCATCACGATGAACAACACAGGGAGCAGGCGTTTATTACATAAGCCATACTCTTTTGGACTATGAAACCTGATACACCCATCCCAAAAAACTTTTCTTAGCCTTAGTTTTCATTGCCACAAAACTCCGCCATTACCTACTCAACCACAAAACCTATGTTGTGACCAACACCGACCCCTTACACTTCATGTATGCCAAACCTTATCAAAATCAGCGTGCCGCACACTGGCTTATGCTTTTAGCTGACCTCGACCTCAATTCATTCATCAAAATTCCATCAAGGGCCAAGCTATCACCAACCAATTGGCTGACGCACCTATTTCCGGGGATCAACCCTCTAATTTTGACTTTCCAGATGAGTCAATTGCTACCCTTTCCCTAGACGAACCCACTTACCAAATGACACTCTTCTTCGATGGTTCCAAGTGTCAGCGTGGGGGTGGGGCTGGTGTTATCCTCATTCCACTTGATGGTGAACCCATGCCTTTGTCTTTCAAACTCAATTTTGATTGTACAAACAATATTGCTGAATACGAAGCACTCGTATTAGGTCTCCAAGCCACCTACGCCCTAGATGTCAAATCAATCAACATCTTTGGTGATTCTCAATTGGTCATAAACCAAGTCAATGGTATATACCAATGTCATAATGAGATACTTCAAAAGTATAAACATCATGTAGACATACTTTTGACCACCTTTGACCGTTACGCCCTTCAAACCGTCCCCCGTTCAACCAACAAATTTGTAGATACCATGGCCTGCTTGGCTTCTCAAATACCCACTTCACCTGCCGATTCTAAAATCTTTGTCACCATACAATGACTCCAATCACCCTCTTATTTACCTCATGAATGTTTACTCCATCAGAACCATCACCCCAGACCCAAGTGACCTTTGGTATAAACAATACTCTGACTATCTTTCTCTCTCCATCTTACCTCCTGATCTCACCCGTAATGGACAACATGCCTTCCTTAAAAAGGTCTCTCATTACGTCATCATGGGGGGCCTCCTCTATAAGCATGGCTTTGATGGTATTCTCTTACGATGCCTCACGAGTTCTGAAATTCCTTATACCATTAAGGAAGTTCATGATGGCATATGTGGAGGTCACTTCAGTGGCCTTGCTGTTGCTAAGTGTATTCTTCACCTAGGCTATTACTGGCCGACCCTTAACCATGATTGTTGTGACTACGTCAAACATTGTGTAAAATGCCAACAACATGCCAACCTTCATCATACACCCAGTCACGCCTTACAGGTCACCCGTGACCTTTGGCCCTTCTCTCAATGGGGTTTGGATCTTGTCAGGAGAGATCAATCCCCATTCTTCCCAATGACATCAATGGATCATCACCGCTACCGAATACTACACAAAATGGGTTGAAGCCATACCACTCATCTCCATGAAAGCTGAGAAAATATGTGAGTTCATCAATCATCACATCATTTTTCACTTTGGTGTTCCTCATCGCCTCATCACTGATAATGGAAAACAATTCAAAAACAAAACATTGTGAAAACTTTGTGATGCCTTCGACATTCAGCTAAGTTTCTCGTCACCTTATTACCCACAGACCAATGGCCAAGCTGAATCCACTAACAAAACCTTAAACAAAATTCTCATGAAAGTGGTTAACGATACTGGGAAGGACTGGCATATGCACATTCCTTTTTCCCTTGTGGGCATACCACACTAGTATCTGTACTTCCACTACTGCCACACCCTTTTCTCTGGTCTATGGTACAGAGGTTGTTCTACCTCTCAAAGTCCAGATTCCCTCACTCTGCATTTCTCTCCATGACATGCTCAATGATGATGACTTTTGTCAGGACCATTTAGCACAACTTGAGTTATTAGATGAACATCATCTTAACGCTCTTGACCACCTTCAAGTTTACCAAAAATGTATCAAACGTGCCTATGAAAAACATGTCCATGAACGAACCTTCCAAGTCGGTGACCTTGTCCTGAAAGAAAATCAACATGTAACCAAAGCAGAAAAAAGTAAACGGGAAAATTTTTCTCCTAATTGGCTTGGACCATACATCGTGACCCATACTTATGGATCAGGTGCTTATCATTTATCTTCACTCGATGGTAAACCCGAACCTAAGCCCCTTAATGCCTTACATCTTCGACCATTCTATTGTTGACTTTTAGTCCTACCTCACCTTTTGCCTCTTTCCATGCTCGTCCCTTGAGTGCTATCCACTTCTTACACATCACCAATGATTAAACAAGAATCATGTGCGTACCTATCACTTGTTATCTTCTCTTGAATATGTGTACCACGGCGCTGCACATAACATGATTCTCATGGATACTTTTTATCTACCTTTAGATGAGATCCCATGGTCATTTCACCCTGATCTTTCTGAACAAGAATCCTATTCTTCACCTTGGTCTTGTCCATGACTTCAAAGCCCTCACATGGGATCCAACTCCTTGAGTCAAACTTCCTAAAAAGATGACTCCCTCAAAAGGACATCTTCCTCTCGGCAATCAACAATGGCTCACTGTAAAGCTCTATAAATAAAAAAGACTCTGAAGCTTCCCTCATCAGGACAGCTATGGACCCTCAAGGAGTTCTTCCTCAAAACTGAATCTTCCTCTCCCATATAGAATCTGAAGTCTATCTCAAATATCAATCAACTTCACCCTCAAAGGACCTTTTAATCGGACTTGTTAATTGTGACTTGGATCTCTTTCAAAGAGCAACCTCATACCATATTGAAAACTCAACCACATTCACCCCTCTGAACAATTGAACTCCCATTTCCTACCACCATCACTTCGACCCATCTTGGAAACATGAATTTGGTGATCTCTGTGATTACCATTTCATCACCCTTAGATCATCATGCAATTTCTATAGGGTCTCCACATTCATCACCTCCTCCACCAGTCTATCCTACTCATATATGATCAAACCAATCAAAAACTTTCTCCTCTTATCAGAACACTGCAAAAAATCCATTGATGACCTCATGGACTCCTCTTACCCTTACCAATTCTGTGCCATATGCTCATACCATATAAAAAATCACCTTTCACCCCTCTCATGGCCCCCACCTTCTCACTTCCACTCATTCCTACTGCCAAACTCAAGGGATCTCTGAGAAACCATGTCATTTGGTGATCTTGACTCTTTTCACCCCTCCTCTTGTGTCTTTTACGGTCTTACGTTTCACCTCACTCCACAAATGACTTATACCAAAAAATGTGGATCCTTTTTATAACAACCAATCGGGTGGCCTAATTGACCAGGCAAGTTTTATCTTAAGCGGCACCCTTAAGGTTATCATCGGTTACTATTGATTACCTTAACAAGACTTGATCATGACCGATCTCTTACCTTTGGAGTCACATCTTACCTTCTTCACTTTACCCTATTACCCTACCATCACTCTTTTTTTCCCTCAGTTCCAACACTTTTCACCCTAACCATTACACCTCACCCTGTCCTAACCTCATCATTTACTACCTAACCTCATCCTCATTTGGGGACTTATTATTTTACCCATACCTCGGCCCTACCCGTGCTGTGACCTAGATTCTTGGACCTGGAACATCACTAGTGACCTTTGACCTCATGTGTTCACTATACCTTGCGGCACTGTTACCTATGTTGATTGACCTAATGACCTTACCTTGCCTCTTGCCATGACCATTTATCCTGACCCTACCCTTGGTGTACCAGAACATACCTAAACGTTCCTGCACCTAACCTGCATCATGTTTCCTGACCATATCCTATACCTTGGATACCAGAATCACCTCAACCTTGTTTGGATAAACCTATCAACCTTAGACAATGTAGAGTTTTCCTACTCTTCAACCTGGTACCGTGCTACAGTTTATACGTGTGCATGTGTTTGACTGTTACTACCTTTGACCCTGACCCATTACCTAGATTACCCGAGTAGACCTTTTTCCTTTTTCCCCCATTACCCACCTTCCTCTTCATCACATTCACCTTTTATCAAACCACTCACCACTTCTTCCTTCTACCTCATCAGTTCCTGGTTTGAGGGGGATCACCTTCACCCACACATGGGGCAACCACATCTTATTTTTGTCAGCGTCGCTTACCAATACAAGCTACGCAACAAAAAGGGGAAAAATGTAGACACTAAAATTGGGTCACACTCCCCTTGGTCCCTCGATAAATAAATACCTTGAACACATCCACCTAGCCATGGCCCCCTTCACCCCACTATAATATTAATTTAATTAAATTAAATTACTTCATTATCCTCACAATATTTATTATTTAAATATCCTAATTGAGATAATGCCCACATATCCACCTCACCTAGACACCTCATCTAGCCACCTCACCCTAAGACCTATTCTTAGTAAGTTTCCATAACTAACTAAGACCTACCCAAACCCTAAAAATCAATGCCTACATTCCCTCTAACCACATTCCTACCCGTTAGAAGGAAGCTTCCATGCTAATCCATGGAGTAAACAAAACGAGATCCCAGAAAATCAAGGGGATCTGCCTAGTTTAGTAAACCTAGGAAATCCCGCCCTAACCGACGCCGGTTACCCTTAACCACCACCAGGTTAAGCCAGAACCACCATTGTTACCATTTAATCCCAAAACAACCTTATTTCGAGGTTGGAACATTTCTGAGAGAGAGAGAGACATCTTCTGAGAACAAGTGACGAAACCAGAAGCTTGCATGCAAGCAGAACCAACATCCGTACAAGCATCAGAACATCCATAGCCAGTACCTGAAGCAATCACACAAAGCCATTTGCCTTCATGGGAGCATCCGGGGAAGCACCAGCACTACATCAAGTTCATTCCATTTGATCACCCACCATTACCAACCAGGCATCAAGCTCATAGAAACAGTAAGTTTTGTTAACCAACACTTATTCATTTTGTCATTTGAGTAGATCCTTTTACATCTGTTATTAGTTTCTGCTTTCATTTCCATTCCCCCCATCATTTACCTCCATGCAAACTTGACCATATTTTTATCCACATCCTTACATTTCCCATACCTGGACCTAAATCATTCATGTGCATACCTCAGGATCCATACGAATCTTGCCATTGCCCTTCCACTCTTCATCTAATCCCAGATCTATCACCCAACCAAGTTTTATTGAGTTTCCTGTACCCTGACCATACCGACGCCGGTCACCCATAACCGTCACCGGTTAACCTAAATTGACGTCAGTCTCTGTTTCTTTTACCAGAAACCTAAATCAGAGCCTAAAACCACCACCAAATACCCTAAACTAGACCAGAACCTGACCCTGACCAATACCAGTATCCTGACAGTGACCTTGACCTTCAGATTCAATCATAGCTTAGCCTGTTGTGAATGAATTTGCTTATTGTAGATGAATGAGATACCTAAATCATTTTAACTACAGTAGGATTTACTTTATTATCAGCATTAAGTTGTTTTAAATAGTGGATTGACAGCCTGTCTAGGAAGTATCACACTTCCCAGATCTAGCACACGCTAGGCAGTCCACTGCATATATTGTTTAACTTTTATTTGGTGGTCTTGTGTTCCATTTCAGGTAGTTCCTCCAAGCAAAAAGGAAGCTCTCACGATCAGCTGTGGATTCATAAGTCATATGCGCACAACAACCTACAACCAACATCTCCAACAGGTATTCCTCCTAGCCCATTACCCTTATTTGTTTCATCAACATTCTTAGAAACGCTTCAGAATCAGGTGAAACAATTACTTTATAAATACTTCACTTTTTTCTTCCCCTTCAACTTTTGCACCATACTTTTCTCCACCTTTGATCCCATTCTTTGTTCATTCAACGTCCATATCCCCTTTTGGCGTTCGCATTGGACTACTTGCATGCGATTGCTAGTTTTAATTTCTGAAAAATCAAACAAATAATAAGATACTAATTCTATTAGTTTGCAGTTTCTATTTCATATTCATTATAAAGATAGTAAGTTTCTATATATATATATATATATATATATATTTCAAAATTTCTATTTTTATTTATATTATATTTTTTTATGAATTTCAAAATATATATAATATAAAATTTCATTTACTAACTTTCTTAATTATTATTTATATATATATTGACTATTAAATTTGTAATATACATGTCATTTTGACGTTTAAATTACAATTTTGCTTGTCAAGCATAACGGTCATATTTTAAAAGTGACTGTATTTTAACATCTAAAATGGCTTAAAACGTCTAAATGCCTTGCAAAATCCACGCCTGGGTGTAACGATGTAAGTTGCAAAGTGCAGACGGCCTCCATAAAGTCTGAAAATCACATTGCCATGAAGTATTCATCCACCATGAAAACTGGCAGATCAACTGAAAATTGACTCTAGGTAGGCCTATCGGCCAATAAGATAAATGCAAACTTGCACCAATAGTCCCGCGTTCCCCGAATTATCATGAATATTCCTCTGTATATTGGCACCAAGGCATCATATTCAACTCTAGAATCCTTGTATGAGTTGTATATTTCTTTAGACCGTCCTGTTTACATGACATGAAAGACTATGGAATATGTACATTTTATCGAGTGCCTGGGATGTACAATCTCATCTTTGCCAACTGATTGCGATAAGTTTATATACTTTCTCAAATGGCCCATACACACGAAGATAACTAGAATATTCTTCTTTTCCGGGTGGCAGGGATGGATTATGAATTATTATACAAGAATGCATCAAGTATACCAAAACAATCCAAGGCATGCAAGCCTTTCTTCAAAGAAATCAAACATATCTATAGGACCCCCAAGAGCTCGTCTACTTCCTTGAAACCTAAAAATACATGAATATATCATAAAACACATAAATTGTTAAGGTATTAGTTCAAAATGATGTGAAAGACGTCAGCCAACTGTACACATTTTTCTTTAGATCACACATAGCTTGGAGTGATGGGTAGCACTTCAACAACAAATAATCTTCATACAGAGGGAATTCATATTAAAACTGATTTAGGAGACATCAGAACGCAGACGGAAAATAGCATGCCCAAGTTATTGAGATCATTGAGCAAAGATCGGGCAACTAATAGCAGTGAATTTGCTCAAAAATAATTAAATCTGTAATAAAATCCTGTAAAAGATAATCTAACAATTAGTGAAATTTGGATCTGTTCACTTCTCCATGGGAAAGGTTTTCAACTCTGAGCTTCTAGTACCATTGACCTGAAATATTCCTTGAATTAATGTCTATGATTACCACTCGATAATATATTCACATATAACCACACGAACGGATGCCGATGGAGAGATAATATTCACCTTCTGCTGTGAAGATAAGCTTGATCAACTTCACGACTGCTATATTAGAAAATATTCTCTGATATTTAATATATTGGTAGCAAGCATAGAAGAACCTGGACCTCTTGTAAAGTAGGGAAACATCCATCTTCAATACTCCTTAAGGGAGACAATAACTCCATGATACCCCAGAGTATGAAAGAATTCCACTTTGAGGGAGGATACCTGCTAATATCCTTCAATAGGAGTATAACCATCCACGAGAATTACACATTAAATATGCCGTAATAACAGGCTCTTGATCTCTGACTTATATGTAGGTCAAACATTACTCTTAGTTGATGGGTAACACCTTAATCCCAATGTAGGCTGACTCATTACCCAATATGGAATTAATTCTTGTGTGACCCACGCATATGTATAGACTCTATAGCATATAAAAATGTAGGGAGTGTGCCACATGTTAACATCCTCAATCAACACATATACATTATAATAACTTATCCCAAGGAAATATAACACCTTATTAGTTATCAATACTATTATGTAGGAATGGACAAATGCATCCGAGTAACAATCTTATTAAAGAAAACTATTTATTAATAGGTGTTGCATCACTGATATCTTCCATACAAGTAAATCAGAATGTCGTCTTTATCTGTATAATTATGTCAATCCGTTTAAACCATATGGGAAGTGTGGAATGAATAATTACTGATTTTGTGGTTTACAGGATAACATTTTCATTTGATTATAGGAAATCATACTTATGTCTCCCCAGAGGTATGAATTTGAGTATGGGACACAAAAAGGGGCTCGATACTCAAAATTACAATTTAAGATATCCCTTTATCCAAATGACATGTGTGGAATTCTAACCATGAAATTTTACCACATCCATGCTCATTTATGGAAACATTAGTTAACTCTTAGCTAGTTATGTTAATGGTTTTATCACAATCTAGAAGTGACTTTTAGAAACTGTGTAATGTTAATTAGTGAGCAGACAACTAAAAGTAGAAAATGATCTACACAAAGTAGATCCTAAGTAAGGTTTTTTTGTCAACACTTATAGTGTATTGTGCATGCTTTTCATGTCATCTCTGTAAGATAATTCCCAATGACATATGTGTACTGAATTGCTTAATCTAGATTCAAAACCCAAAATTTTTACTCTCATCTCTATTAATAAACAAGTAATATTGTGGTGAGCAATGATCATGACGATCTTGAAATTAGTTGATTGGAATTGGGATATCTATGAACAAATTTATATCCTCATATGAACTCTTAGCCTAGTTCTACATATGCCTTTGATTCAATTGGGCTTAGTCACTATTAACCTCACGAACTTTCCCTAGCACTTTTATGATTAGTCCTCAAGAACATGAATCTCCTTTAGATTTAACTACTTAATTTGATCTCAATTCCTTGTAAGAGCTCACATAATTACATACAAATCTTGAAGGGGATACAAATTATACTTCCCATCTGTTCATAGGGCATTCAATGAGTTCACTAAAATATAGTCAAAACTTCGTTCAAGTCCTAACTTAATTATTACACCAATGTTCTATACCAGTAGCTTTCAGAAAACATACCTAAAATACTTTTACAAAAGGCTATAATGAATCTCTAAATGCTTGAGTTATAGCATGTGCACCCTCTTAGAAATAGGCTAGATTCTTTAAAACTCATATATTCTCCTCTATTACTTGAAATATTTTTTATATTATCCCCTTACATGGCCTTTGTGATTAACTCACACTACCATGTAATGTTCATGATGAAATTGCAGTGAATTACTAGCCAAGACCATAAAAATTGGCATGCAAGCTTCAAAATCACACCTTGAGTGATGACCACTCCACAAAAAGAGATGAAATTTCTATGGGTACATCTTAATAGTCTCAATATATATGATATATATAAAAAATCCCAAATACACGATCTATATATATATATATAGAGACTATCAATACTCTTGTACATATGGATCTTTACAAATTTTGTCCTAATATGTACACAAATTACAATCTTCATGCATACATGTGGTTGAATATCAAAATATCATGCCCTAAGTACACGGTCATAATTTTCCTAAAAAATATTTGTAGTAAATTTTCCTTCAGATCGACCATGCACTGACAAATACTCAATAGGTTTCGACTATTTGGGTGACGACATGTGAAATGGTACTCATACAATCCCCGTGGATTGTAGTCACAAATGGTTTATTGGAAGTTCATCTCAACTCTCCTATAGAAATTGTAATGGGGTATAGATATCTTGCAATAATGAAGAATGATTAAGGGGTCCAATGAAGGATATTTTGATCCATTACTATATAATCGCATAAAATCATCATTAATGTGTACGAATGAAATTGACATATTACATGACTGGATTGCACATGAAGATGGAATGGAAAAGATAAAAGGTAAGATCATCAGCTTTATCCCTGTGAAAATTACAAGCATACATATCATATAGCTATATGTTGTCGACCCCTGAAGATAGGGATATTATTCCACATGCGTCCTAATATTGATATTTGGGGTCCAACAAATGCTCATATTTCAAGCCATGGTATCCATCTTCTGACCCATACATACACAAGCACTCACACGCACGCACCACTACACACTGTATGGGTTCACTTACCTAGGTTCCTACCCACTTTAGATTATTAGATATAATATCATGCCTTAAATAAATGACACATTCCCAGGTGTTAGTCTAGGCTCACTATGTGAAATTTGATGAATTAACTACCTCTATTCAGACTGTGAAAATACTACTTATAGCTAGAATACATTTATATCTAGATACCTCCCAAAATATTACCACATTTTGAAGTCTTTTAGTCTACAATCCTTATGTTGTCAAAGCCTATTGGTAATAGAACATTAGACTATGAGGAACTTGCTTTATGACCTATGTCCAGCGATGAAAATCACAAATGGGTAGATCTTTTAGTAGGATTGTGAAAGCACTCCAATACACAAGGTTGCATAAGGACTTTTAACCACACTGTGGTGGAAGGTTTCTCTACCAAAACATCCAATGATAAATTGAACATGTAGAATCTAGATTGAGGAAACATTTTAGCCCTTCACATGTAATGTATACAACTTGCACATGGAAGGTCTTCCGAAACACTATAAAGAATAAACCTTCAAGATTACCCTTCCCAGGGAGGTGTTTTAGCAACAGATTGTGACTTGATTTCACAATCGTTGAGTGTCATTATTCCTATTAAGCAACTTGAATGTTTTACAATTCCGATCTTAGCAAAAGAATTAGGCAACAAGAACATGGATGATGGTGGAATAGGAATCATAATAAAGGACATTTACCGAATACTAAATCCCCCATAAGTTTCAGACAAGGTCGTGAAATTCTTGTCTTGTACACTTCTATTTGGTTCTTATTAGATTTATTATAGGCTTGGAGGCTCTTGGCTATTTTAGGTTTTTTAGTTCTGTTAAGCTCAATGCCTGCTCTCTGGCTCATGGGTATAGCTTCATGGGCTTTGTTATGTTAACATATATTTAGTTAATTATAATATACTGGTAGCATGCAACATACTTGATTGTCTTTGGAGCTTCCTCGTATTTCATCTAATGTTTTTCAAACCCTATCTTGTCTGTCATGCCAATGTTCACTTATATACATCCGGGTTTTGACCCTTGCATTACACAGTGGTATGGCCCACTTAAAAGGATCTATTTATCAATCCAATCAATTTAAAAAAACATGTACTTGCATGGTGTAACTTATTCATATCACTACCATTGAGTCTAAGAGTGGACAGTACACCACTTTGATTGTGGGTGAGATATATATACGTCCTAGAAAACGTCTCTCATGTTGAAAATTTCTCAACACTCTATAAGACCCTATATTATTTTTTTATAAATTGTAATATGTTCTTTTTGTATATGTTTCCTTTCTCAAGTTTCTTACTAATACATGGCTCTAAGTTGATAGTCCACTTCAGTTTTGTCTTCATATTTGTACATTATTTTTCATTGCGCAGCACTTTGATATAATTAATTGTGTACTTGTTGGTGTACATTGTACACATATTTCAAAAATCCTTCTTCTTTTTTTCTCTTATCTCTTCCATCTTTGATATTGTATGATTACAAAACATACCCTAAAAGTTGTAAACCTAGATCACAAAATCCTATCTTTCCTCCAATCAAACATCTTAATAGATTACTAAGAGTTATATTGACTACCTCCATCTATCTAGTTGTATGAGGATGATATGTTCAACTAAATTATAATTTTGTATTCATCTTCTTCCCTCATGTATTCTATAAATTATTTGAAAAGAAGTATACATATGATTGTTACTATGGTATGTATGAATCCAAACAACCTCACAATGTCCTTGAAAAAATAGTCAGTTATATATATTACGTAATTATCCTACAAATTTTGTATCTTTTACGGATACTATGATACATAAAAATATGTAACATCACAATTTATATTTAAAATAAGTTGGGTAAGTGCATGGAAATGGGGGACCAAAAGGGAGTCAAAAGTGGACACATTTTTCCTTAAATCAACAAAACCTAAACTTCATCCAATAATTTGGCATGCATATGCTCAAAATTTTACAAAGTGATAAGAATGAGTATTGTAGAGCTCAAAATCTAGTTTCTAAACTACTAATTTATTCTAAAAATGGTGGAGATTAAGAGGTTCAAATATGGTGCACACACAAAGTATATCTATTTTTGTGTCAAAAAGATAAGAACCTATTGTCTATGCGCCCCCCCATTTTTTGAGTTCTATAAATTATTTTTTAAATCCCTTTGGTAGAAAGCTATCTAAGACCATGTGCGAGGTCCCACTAAGTTTTCATAATTTTTGGATGCATATATAAATTTTATATTAATTTTCAAAGTTCATATTTCCCGAAAATGAAATATTTGTGTGTGCACCCCCATAAATTTTAGAAAAAAAAAATCATTTTTTGTTTTTTTTAGTGTGTGTAGAAAGGATTTTAGAAAAAACCATTTTTTGTTTTAAAATTTGGATGAAAAAATCATAATTGTGCACCAAATCGTATGCATAGGTTTTCACAAGAAAATAAGGCACTAGTAAAAGAAATTCTGGATGAGAGCCTTAAATTAATAGGATTATAGAAAGAATTATATCGTTACCAAGGTAAAACCGAGCTTGACATCGTAGTATATTTTTTTGAATATTATGTTAAAATGCATGAGATATCAGGGTGCACACGTGAGATTTTGATGTTTTTATGTCAAACACGAATTTATTCACAGATTACACAATACAAACCTTAGGTTTGGATATCCAAGGAAAATGCAAGCCTATAGATTGTGTATTTCAAACCTTAAGAAGATGAAAGACGAGCACATTATAAAGTGCTCACGTTCCTATTTTCTATGTGGTATACATGGTTTTCAGTTGGATATATGTGGTTGTCAAAGAGATAAATTAATATTTTCATTTATTAATCATTTATAATTTATTATGATTTAAATTTATTTTAGTAAATATAAGAAATTATGGTCACTCTGCACCATACAAAACTAGTCTCACAGCTCCATCAGTCACAATTTGGAAGATTATTTTTCATATTCTAATTTGGTCAGTACATAGGTATCTTTTAGGATTTCAGCATTTAGTCTAAATATTTTAGGGTTTAAATTCTATAATCAATGTCTATTTAAGGAAATAATATAGTCATTTTTTAGGTTTTTGGGCCTTTTATATTGTTTATTGACATTTGTAGGAGTGTTAGATGTGTTAAAAGTATATTTTATAAACCTCACAATTCCCAAAAATAGAAATAATTTCTCGAATATATGGACTCATGAAATTTATGCACAATACATAATAAATCAAAACACATATGTAAGTTTTTATCGATTCAAATAATCAAGGGAATGTTCATCACAGGTTATGTGAAGGATCTAAAACATCATGAGGAAAATGGGCACAATCATAAAAATCATTAGGTCTGTGAAAGATATGAAACATCAAGATATTTTCAATTCATGAAGGGAATGGTCATCAAGAGCATGATAAGAGAAGCTCACCATGAGTGATGGTGGAAATCATCTTAGAGTAAAAATAATGCATATTTTATGAGATTTTTTCTAAACACTTAATCAATGCTTGATAATGAACAAACATCTTACAAATCATTGAGTGGAATTTGTAATGTTTTAGTACAATGTGGAGGTCAAGAACATGCAATTAATTCTCAGAAATTCCTTGAAGTTTCATTCAGGGATCAATCCTTCTATTAGGAGGAGGAAACCTATTTCCTTGAGGAGCAATTGAGAAAGAGGGCGTTCAGACATCATAAGCATGTTTCCACTCATGCGACATCTTGGGTAGGGAGGTGAAGTATGAGATTAAGAAGAGATACATCATGTTCAAAGGTGAAAAGTGAGGCTCAATGAGTGAATTAATGATCAATATATCCTGAATATACCATTGGGTCCAAATATCTTTGACAAACAAATCAAAATGAGCTAGTCAGGATAGTGAGGTATCCAAGACCATCATGTGTGAAGGATCAAGAAGTCACCTATTCTCATAATAGGGATATGAGAAAGAAGTGTATGAGCATCCTAAATAAGATTCTATTCAAGGATGATTTTGAATACTATAAAGTTAAGATGATGGTCTTCATATGGAGATGTTGTCTTGTGTGAATTGAATAACCTAAAAATGTAAAACTTAAACCATGAAAACCAAGCCACAATGTGAAATCATTCTCCAAAATATTCTTGAATCCCTCTCCAAGCCCACTTGCTTCCTGTGTCATGATCACTTGGTCCTTGAAGGTATTCCTAATGCATTGGGTGAACATGTATAAGTTTTTAAAAAGGTTTAAAAAGGTGAATTATTCCATTCATTGAAGTGCAAGTAAAAGACTAATTCGTTGGAAAGCCTAAAAAGGAGTTTTTTGACCATTTTGGATCTTGTGTGCATCCTCTTGGAGGGTTAAGAAAAGGTATTAAGTATATAAAAATGGTATTTGAAATCCTTTAATGTGTTGGAAGTAGTTTAGGAATATTTAGGAAAGTTTTGATTATTCAAGAATAATTTGTTCAACAACGGGCTTTCAGGTGCAAGGAATGAACAGTTAAATTGTGAACATTGACTTCTCTAGATGATTTTGGGAGCTCCGTAAGGATTTAGGAGTGAAAAAAGTAGGAATAAGAAATATTGAATAATCCTTTACAATTTGGGAGCATCCATTTTGATCCAAGGCCACCAAAGGTGATTATAGAAATCATCTCCTACTCTCAATCAATACATACGTCCCAAGAGTATTTCTAAGAACTTAATTAGTGCTTGGTAATGAGCTCAATACATTTTGAAGGTTAGGAACATGTGATTCACCTTCAAGTTCTAATTCCACGTGGATAAAATTGATCAAAAGGGTGTTCTACACAATGGTATTAGAGTCTTCTCCGCAATGACGTGACTAAAGAAGACTCCTAAGTTTTATAATCCAATTCTAGGTATATTTATCTTCTTAGAATCCTTATAATATGAGATATTAATATTTTCTTGTTACAAAACCAAAATAGGGTTTTATTTAAGTTGATAGGGAGAAAATTTATATTTCTTATCGTACACACCCTTCTTGACTTATTTACCTATTGAATGAGCATTAGGAGGATTAAATTCAAGTTTCTTATTTTATAATCTAGATCTGTAGATGATTGATATGCTCCCAACATTAAAATTTAGGTGAGAAAAACCATTAGAGTTAAAATAATATAGTTAAGGTTGGAAGTAAATGCTAGATGTCATGAACTACCACTATACATTTGTAATGAAATTACTTAGATATATTTGAATATCAACAGCAATAAAACACCAAGAACACCAAAATGTAGATAACTGATCACAATGGAAGTATAAATTATAGGACTAAGGGCATAAAAATATTAAATCCATTCCTCTTAATAGACATCAATATGTGTATCCTTCCAGTCATTGTGTATCCTTCCTTTGAATAGTCTGCCTTTAGTTCAACCTTCACCCTGGCTCAGAAGAAATTCCTAACATGGTTTAAAAAGTTTTTTTAGTGTGCAAGGATGATTACCCAAGGCAATAAATTAATTTAGTGAGATTTAATGAAAGATATTTTCCTTCGGAGGACTAAAAAGGACATTTTGGCCATTTTGCAGCTATTAAACACACTTTGGGAATGTTGAGGGAAATTATAAAGCATTTTAGGGTGAATTTGAAAGAGAATTGAAGGTATATGAAGTAATTTAGGAAAATTTAGTAAAGATAATATCATTCAGGATCCATCTGTTCAACATTGGGTATTCAGGGTGTAGGGAATGAGAACTTCAATGGTGAATGTTGTCTTCTATGGAAGATTTCGAGAGTCCCCGAATGAGTTTAGAGGGAAAAAATATGCATTGAAATGTGTAATAGACATTCACTTGGAAAATGGGTGTAATAAGAAGAATCACAAGGTCTGTGAAGGATATGAAACATCTAGAACCTCATTGAAATTAAATTCATAAAGGGAATGATAATCATGATCATGATGAGAAAGGATCACCATGAGTGGTGATGGTAGTCATCTGGAGCTAAAAAATAGTGCATATCTCTTGAGATTGTTTCTAAACAATTAATAAATACTTGGTGATGTGTTCACATATTACAATTTAGGGAGTGGCTTTCACAGTCCTTCAATGCAATTAGAGTTTAAGAAGATGGATCTCAGTCTCAAACATTTCTTCAAATATCATTCTCAGATCAATCATTCCATATATAGGAGGAAACCTATTTCCATGAGGAGTAATTGAGCGAAGATGTGTCCAGATAATATTAACATGTTTCCACTCAGGTGTTATCTTGGTAAGGGAAGTGAGTTGTGAAGTTAAAAAGGGTGTCATCATGTTCAAATGTTAAATGGTAAGCTCATGGACTAAGTTTAGGATCATGAAATCTTGACTCTGCCATCATGTTCAAACCTCTTCAAAGAACAAGCCAAGATGAGATAGTCAAGCTCTAGAGGCATTCATAACCATCATGTGTTAAGGATCAATGCATCATCTATCTCCATGAGAGGCATATGAGGAAAGAGGTGTATGAGTATCCTAAATTTGATTCCATTTGAGGAGAATTCTGGAGCCAGGATGGGTAAGAGGATGATCTTCATTTAGAGCACCATGTATGTAAGAATGAGAAATTATCAGAGTTTCACTTAATTTCACTCACTTGGTAGTGTTCTTAAACACTCATTTGAACCTTGTAGTGTGATCACACTTCAAATGAGGAAGGAAATTACAACCACCTCATTTTAGTCTAACAGGTGGCCATATGACAAAAATATCATTTAGTGATAAATCCTTCCATCTACATGGTGAATACCTATTTTAGTAGGTGATAGATAATCAAAAAATGGTTTGAGCATCGTGGAGTTGATTTGTGATCACAAGAGTTATTTCTAGAGGCCTTGAAGAGTAAGAGAGTGATACTTTCTCTTGCCTTGTAATTAGAAGAGAAAATCTTGTTCCTATCACAATGTAGATCTCATAACAATGTTTCTAAACACTTAAGTCATCACTTGAGGTTTGATAAACATGATTTCAACTCATGGTAACTCATTTTTTTACCATGTTTTCATGTTAGAATTTTTTTCACTCAAAAACACAACCTGGGGTGTTAGGAAGGTGTTTTCAACTCACGAAATTTGGCCCCGTCCTCATGAGATCCTCACCTAAGGTAAAACATAGTATATTCATGAAAGTACACATTTCGAGAGGTAATTATCAACATTTAAAAATATTTACCTATCACCATGTGGTGACCATATCTCTAGATATTACAAATTTAGGGCCATTTTTGACTAGAACCGAAAGGTGAAGTTGTACTATTTTGAAATTATTCATAAAACCTTCAAGTATTAGAGAAAAATAGATGTTACAAACATTTATAGGATTCACATATCTTTGCATTTCCTATTTATTTTTCTCCCAAATCTTGAGGGAGCTCCCAAAATCATCTAGAGAAATCAGATTTCACCATTAGAGTGTTTATTCCCTGCACCTAGAAAACCCGTTGTTGAGTAGATTGTCCTTGAATGAGAAAAAAATTCCTAGATATTCATAAAGTGCCTCCAAAACTTCTAAAAGGCCCGAAAACCTACGAAATGACTATATTATTTCCCAAAATAGACATCTATTTTAGAATTTAAACACTAAAATCTTTAGGCTGAATGGTGAAATCTTGAAAAATACCTATGTACTAACTAGGTTGGAATATGAAAAACCATATTCTAAACCATGACTGATGGAGCTATGAGACTAGCTCCATAAAGTATAGAGTGACCCTAACTTGTTATATTTACTAAAATAAATGTAAAGTATAAGAAATAATAAAGTATAAATATTAATAAATGAAAAAATTATAAAGATTAGTAAATTTATCCCTTCCACAACCACATATACCACATAGAAAATAGGAACGCGAGTGCATTATAACACACTCCCATTATAGAAAGAGCACATTATATCGTGCTTGTGTTTTAGGCTTGGTAATTACCAATCCTAATAGTTCATAACAGGATCACACTTTCCTTAAATGTACTTGCATTTCGCTTAAAATTGAGAATGTGTCAGCTTTATGGTGCCCCATCTCTGTGTAGTCAATTACACCTAAAAATAATCAAAAATACATGAAAAAAATAAATATTGAGCACAAATTATTTTCCAAACACAATTTCTCAATAATTTATTCCTTTTCTAGTTAGATATATTTATATACAAAAATAGTCATTTATCTTGAAACAAAATTTCATGAGGTAGAAATAAAAATAAATAAATCAATCATAGATGTGATAATGATGAATGAAAAAATAGAGTCCCCTTTGAAAAAATTGGTCTCAACCATGTTTAGATTCAACCAAACTGGGAAAATCCCACTTCGATCACACATATTATTTAATAGATAATATTATTAAGTAGATGTTAGGAAATGCAGGGATAAATAATATCCACCAAAATAAACAAGAAAAAAATTATAGTTTATGATTGAACAAAAATTTATAATGAATTAACTGATAAATTTAGTTATAGTGAAATTAAATGAACAAAACATAACGAAAAAACAAAATTTAAGTGGGAAAATATTTTGGTAAAAAATCCATTGAAAAATCACTTATATTTACCAAGAATATGTATTTCACACAACAATCCCACTATTTCTTGTAGATCCTATGCACTTAAACCTTCAAAAAGGAATTATAAACTGTCATATACATTTGCTCATGAGTAGGAATTAAACTTCATATTTTTCACATTATGTATCATCAATATGCTTGCATATACATCTCGAATTATTGAGATCTATGTTGCTTCCACTTAACCAATCTCAAATGAGATTACCTTGTTTTATAAAATGAGGGTGGCCCATTTCATTGGTCACTCTTATAATTCAAGTTTAAATATCCACTCACACAGTATGTGATCCACCACCTTATGTTATAAACACAAGTTATAAGCCACAACCTTAAGTCTTTGGTGGGATTCTATTAAGTTAGTTTCTCACTTAATATTACAAACCCAACACTGCCCTTTAATGTTAAGTAGGGAAACATATAAAATTTTCTTTTTATATAAAAGGTCTTACCATCCATAAATCATCACATGTAGATTTAGGATAACATGTACAAATATATAAATCTTGTTCCAAATAACACATGCTAAATGAAATTTTTGTACAAAATTAATTACAATCCATAAATCATCTAAGTCATTTAGTATAGTATGCAATAAAGCATTTGTTCAGTGGAATTTTTAACTTTATGGTACAATACCTCAATTTTCTGCGGGTTTTGAAACTCTACAGTACACTACTACAGTATCCCTCATATTTAAACAATCTTAAAACCAATATATTATACATGTTCTGCAGGTTTTAGAACGTCCACGGTACACCGGTTTAGTGTTTTTCCGACTTCAAGAATCTTGTGGCACAAAACAAGTGTTCTATGGATTTTATAAAAACTAGAATACACATGAACAATCAAGAATTTTCAAGACAAAGTGATTACATATGAATTCCTACATAAGACAATGGTTACTTTTATCTAAAAATAATCTCTCATATCTAATGTTTCATTGGGTATTACAAGTAAACTCCAATAAAGTTATAATTTACTTTAAAAAATGAAAATATTAAGGGGAGTTTAAAATTAGCACAATCAGCCCATTAAAATGTGGTATTACAAAAAACACACAAAACATGCTCATTCCTCCTTATTTCCCCCTTAAGGGAAACTTTGAAAGGCCATATCTCATCTAATTAAGAGGTGAAGATCAACATCATTCACATGATCATTTGAGTTGAAAACAACATATTCTCATATGATTTAGAGGTGTAGATCAAGGTCTTCCACATGATCATTTGAGGGAAATTCTAAAATGCCTAATATAACACTAATTTTGTACAAGTTTGTAGCACACAATGGATTTGTCAAAATTTCTACAACCCGATCTTATGTAGAACAAAACTTGAGTTCTATGTCACCATTCAGAACTTTCTCCCTATTAAAGTGCGTATGAATCTCAATATGTTTTGTTTCTTTGATGTTGAACTGCATTGTTTGAAATAGAAATGTAAATTTGGATGTCACATAGAATAAGAGTAATTCCTTTGACACCCATATGAAGTTCATCCAACAATATTTTCAGCCACATAACTTTTTTTTTTTTCTTACATAGAACTTCTATACATTTCTTCAGTATAAGAGATAAATGTTGTTGGCTACTTCTTGCTACTCCAAGTGATTTTAACTTTACCCAACTTGAAAACATGTCTAGAAGTAGATTTTCTATCCACAATATGACCAACATGGTCAAAATAATAAATATTAAATAAATGAAATGTAATACTCTTTTTTAAAAATATAATTTTATTCTAGATACACGAAAAAAATACAATAGGCTAGGCCGCAATGGTGTATCCTAGCCTCTTAAAACACGGGACGCTAAAATTTTTGGCGATGCCTCATTGTGAGCCTCTCAAGTTTTCACATTCAATGGTGTGAAGATGGTCTACACCTAGAGATTCTTGAAGCCGTTGTTGATAGGGATAAGGATATATTCAATTATACAGATGTTAGAAGTTTTTTAGGTCTCAGACCGAATATTGTTCACATAAGAGATTGGTGCAAGAGGAAATACGCATGCAAGGTGGACGTTACACCACATGTGGGGGATGTTTTCCTTTTCTTCTTCCAAGAAGAGATGGATTTGCAAAAGGTGCTTTATGGTGCACCATGGTTTTATGGGAAAATAACTCCTAGCCTATCTTGTTGGAGACCAGGGTTGTCTACAGAGTTCACCTTTCAAGACTCCTTGTTTGGATTCACCTCCAAATCTTCCCTAAGAGTTCAGGGAGCCTAAATGTTTTTTGTGGATAACGAAATTTATGGGATTGCTAATCGCTGTCAATCCTACAATGAAAGCCCAATCGAGGTTGGTATCTTCTTGGCTATGCAAAGTAACATCAAATTTAAAGTTCCAATTTATTTTTTTTTACTCCTCGTATGATAAATGGGAATAAGAAATTTACTTCAAGAGCTCACCAATTATTCATGACAAGTGTAGAATGGTCAGCTACAAGAACAAGACTTACTGTTGAGATGTTCATTGCCGACCTAACTTGCAAATGAAAATAACAACAAAATTGGGATGCATGTTTCTTAGGTTGATGACCGAATCAGGGGAGGAGGATTCAGTTGAAGAAGACAATGATGCAAAGGAGGATGGCGAGATAGTGGAATGTATGGTGGGTACATTGGATCATAGCGGTGGTGTAGGTGTTGCAGTCATGGAAGTGATGATGCTAGCATGGCGGAGATGGAGCTGAGATTCATTGGTGACCGTTCCAACCATGACGGGTTGGGCTAGAGGAACCCATGGAAAATTCAAAATATAGTATTAATGTAGAAAGTGGAGTTGCTTCCAATTCAAAATTTTCTCTCATAGGCGTTGCGATATAAGTGAGTCATACAATGACATGTGGTTTCAACTTGGAGAAGGATCGATTGTTAGTGGGTGACATGGAGGATAGGTTTGAGGTGGTCCTCAGAATGGATGAAGGGGAATTTCATGGTGGGGAGGTGATGTGAGTTGATAGTGATGGTTTGCACATGGTCCTCCCCAAGATCAATATAAAATCATGCAATCCATTCATGTAACGTGGAGTTGTATTCGCATGACTTCTGACTTCAGGTCTTAATGTTTAGCTTTCTTATTGTTCTTAGGTCAAGTCTATTTGTCTTAGATTTCAATGTAGCTAATGTCATATTTTTCTTTTATCTTTTTGGGTTATTACCCCGATTTTCTTGTTTGGTCACTTATAACCTGGATTCTCTTGATGTATAGGAAATTTTATCCCCTCAAAATCAATTTTTTACCTAATAATAAAAACAAAAACCAAATAAATTTGCATCATTAGAAGAATAATAATACAAACCATAATTTATTGTACCTTTATATACCTTAATATTATTTTTTCCATTTTCCAATGGTCCTCATAAGGATCATGCATGAATCTAGAAACAATTCCAACTACATAGGATATATTAGGCCTAATGATAGTAAAATAATTTAAATTACCAATAAGTTGTCTATATAAAGTAGGATTAAATTTATCACAAGTAGGTTTTAGATCTAATTTAACTCCAACTTCCATTGGAATAGAGATAGGACCACAATCAATTATGTTAAAAATTTTAAGAAGGTTAGAAGCATATTGTGATCTAGATGCAATAATAAATTTCTGAATTTGAAAAATAACCATGCATAAGAAATGATTTGAAAATCTTAAATTAATCATTTTCAAACATTTTTTTAGCCTCTCTTTGATTCTAAGAATTAGCTTCTTATAACACTAGTAATCAAAAGATCATCATAATATATGACAATAATAATAATAATATGACTTATATAAGATTTTACAAACAAATCAATCTCAACAAAACAATTTTTAAAACCAAGATCTTGAAAGAAACTATTTATCTTAGAATATCAAACTCTAGAAGCTTGTTTAAGACCAAACACAATATTTTTAAAGCTTACATGTACATATAATTCCTTACTAGCTTATTCAAAAATTCTTGGTTGATGCATGTAGATTTCTTCTTTAAAATCCCCATTTAAAAAATGCATATTTCACATCCATTTGGTGAATCTCCCATCCATGTTGAGTAACTAGAGGGAGAAGAATTCTAATAGTGCTCATTTTGGCACTAAAAGAAAAGGTTTCATCATAATCTAAACTAGGTTTTTATGTAAACCCTCTAATAACTAATTGTTGACCAAATTTACCCCTTACGAAAAATTAATCAAACATGCCCCTGCACAGAAGAAAATCGGAAGGGTTGGTTCAGTCTTACAAGCTCACAAATTGATCCCAAATCTAGGGGCGGGCTGATTCAAAAATTAAGGGGTAGGTCAGTGAAGGAGAAACAACCCAAAGAAACCAGAAATGCACAAGAGAATAGGGTGAGTGCACCAAGTTGGGGGGCCAAAAGGGGGTCTTAAGTGGATGCATTTTTCTGAAAAAAAACTTTAACTTGTACGAGTTTTTTGAAATAATTACGCTCAAAATTGGAAGCTGTTATAGAAATATGAATCGTAGAATTTTGAGTCTAGTTTCTAGGATACTAAATTTTATTGAAAACGGATAAGTTTAAGTGGGTAAAACAACTAAAATACCAACAAATGCTCTTGTTTTTGTTAAAAAAACATAATAGAGTGACTTTCGTGCCCCCCACCATTTTTTGAGCACCATTTAGTATTTTTGAAAACCCTTTAGTACAAAGATAGCTAGGAACATCTAGTTTCGGCTCCATTTTTTATAGATTTTTTTAGCAAATTGTTATTTATTTATGACTTTTCTAGTACAAAAATTTTATGTTTTGAAAAATAACGGAGCTTCGACCATGTCCCCCCCTAACTACCTAAAAAAAATCGAAAATTAGATTTTTTTTTGATTATGTATAGAATTATGCCTAGTTTTGGCTAGTATATTTTTTAAAAAATTTTGATCACCCAAAAAAAAGATACCCCATGAAAGATAGACATATTTACACTTCAAAAAATATCTATAAAAAGGCATAGTTAGAAAATAAATAATATGGAAACCTTATATTAGTCAGAAATTTTCGAAAATTATATTTTTAGAAAGAAGAGACTCTGCTCTACGTTGTGGTATAATTTTTTTAAAATGGATCAATTATTTTATTTTGATTTATCATAGAGGAAGTGTCATTTATACATTTTCTTGTAAAAACTCATTGTTTGTTGTGTTTGTGCAGGTCCATGCCTCGGGCTTGGGGATCCAGAACGGATCCCAAGCCTTGAGGCATGGCATGGGAAAAGAGAAAATGAAAAATGCGTACGTGTTACATAACACATATGTGTTTTTATTTTTATTTTATATTGTGGCTCCCCAACGTCCCTTTCATCTCTTTCATGGGAATTATGCAAACATTTTGTTTTGTCTGCAATATTCTCTACATTCTTACATGATTTGTTAGTATTTCATTTTGTCCCCTACCCCACTAGTTGATTTTTTATAATCATGGGTGATAAACGTCATTTAATAGAGCTAAGGACAAGAGGAAAGTAAAGAATAAGATACTAGAGCAATTGGAAGAGAAGAGAATAAATAAATTGAAGAGAATGCAAAAAATTTGAGCAGGGCAAGGTACATCTGCTATATTAAATGTAGCTAATATATTATAAAATTGGGATGAAATACATAATGAAAATATACAGAATAATGATTTTGCAATGAATAATGATATTGTATTGAATGATAATGTTAGTATGGATGAAGAAATTGATATGAATCCAATGGTTGAACCCTTACTTAAGAATCCAAATTTTAACCCCAAAATTTGTATGAAAACACTGAATGAAGAAAGTAACCTTGTAAATGAGTCTTCACCTCTAAGAACACCTCCTTTCATTTCGTGAAGAAAACCAATTCACTTAATTGAAATTGATGAAAAAATTATAAAATCAATGCCTAACAAAATGTCTAAAAGAAATGCGAGAAGAAAAGCTAGTGGAATTTGGGATAATTACTTTGAGAATTTAAATGACACACAAAGATGTCAATTATTTGTTTCATTGATGAAATAAATTAAGATTAGACCTATAATGAAGACCCTGGGGCTAAGAACATCTAATGTTGTTGATCAAAATACGTCAATTGTTGAAAACATACATAAAGCATACCAAAATGTAGGTGGAAAAAGATGCACCAAAGATAGTAATGCTACATGACGTGCACTAACTAATTGTATAGTAAGTGATAAAATAGTTAATTAACGCTTGATTAGAAAAACAAGTAGTGCTTTGAACCTAAATAAAAAAACACTAATGAAAGTAATAGAGAGACGTAAACATCTTGAGTTAGTCAATAACACTGACTATCAGGATTTCTCTAGCAAACTTCCATGAAAAGACAAGAATACATCTGATATTCTAAAATAATTAATTGTAAAATTTTGGAATAAGAACACAAGGGTGTCATCGAATGGAAGAGATACAATAAAAAGAAGAATAGGTTCTCGTAATCGTGAATTGTGTACAAAACATTTCTTAGATATGACTCAAATATAATTGTTCTCTAAGTTTAAAAATGAAAATCCACAAATTAAGCTTAGCCAAAGATTCTTTGAAATGAGTAAACCCTTTTATGTGAAAATCAATCACTCATGTACTACTTGTTGTTGCAGGCATCATGTTGAATTTTCAATGCATTATGATATTTTTTGTCAAATACGTACTGTTTTGCAAATTGACATCATGTTGCATGAGTGTGGAATAAATTTCCCACAAAAATATTCAATGGAATTTATTCTGAAAATATTTTGTGAAAAATCAACAAGACATTTTTTTATAACAAAGCATGTTTGGATGGAACGTGCAATGTATGTGGTGGCTTGCCAAATCTGAAAAGTTGTATCCATGAGGAGAGTACATATTCAATAGGAAAATAATTGGTTGATTTAACCAAATATAAATTGGTGGTATATCAATTAAAAGATGGAAAATAATCTAAGAGGTGTGAGCTTGTTAAAAAACAATTACCTGTATTAGAATATATGGTCAAATTCAGAGAGGAAATTTTTATGAGTATGTAAGGCACACACATAGAGCTCGATGGTTGGATGAACAATTCAAGTTAAGAAAGGACACATTCCCACTTGGTACTATTTTTTCAGTAGTTGACTACACTAGAGAATTACACATTGCAGCCACAAATGGAGGTTCAGTCTCAATATTATAACTCAGTGAAAGTTTCTATTTTTGTGCAATATAACATTCATGCACTCTCCTGAAAGCACTGAGCAAGATAAAAAAATATTAAGAGAGTATCATTTCTACATCAGTGATGATTGGACACATTCTACAGAATATGTACATGGGTGTTTCCAGGTATTTTATGTGAACTTGAATGAGAGGAACATTAGTTTCGATCAACATTATATTTGGTCAGACAACTGCACATCACAATTCAAGAATGTACGGATGTTTTTATTAGCTAAGCAGGATGCAATAAAGAAATAAATGTACAACATATCTGGAGTTTAACTAAGGCATGGGCATGGGAATAGGAGTGCATGATGGAGTAATGAGCATGTGTGAAAAGAGCACTTGTAAGATAAGAGTTAAAGTTCAAGGATGGTGCTAAATTTACATGATGTAAAAATCATTATTGATTGGTGTGTCTATAATATGGGCCATGAATCTCAAGAGAGATCAATGGTAAATAGATATTTTTGGTTGATAGAGAAACAAAATCTAACAAAATTTGAAGATTATATGATAGTTGCAGGATCAAGTGATATGCACTCATTCTATAGTTCAGATGCAAATGCCTGGACTATTTATACTAGGTGCATGAAATGTTTTTGTACTATCATGCATTGATTTTGTGTGGAATGAATGTTAGTCATAGCAGTGGGTGGATGAATAGACTTGTAAGACCCTCTAATTCCACTCGACACACATCAAGTTCCACGAGCATTACAACTTGTAGGGGTCTTTAGATTAATTCACAACATCACCTGACTTTGACCAAGTATCTGATTTAGTGTAAACAAGGTACATACATATATGTACATGCCATGTTATAAGATTTATAAATTATTAGATGGTCAACTCTTAATGATATTTATAAATTTATTGAACATATTTTACTTTGTGGATACATAGGGCATGTTTTTGTAGTTATTAGCGACGGAATTTAACGAAGAGGGAACAAAATACTTCTTATCTCATTGTGTAGAGGGGATTTTTTTGACTTCCACAGTCATTGATGGTGAATACATTGAGTGTCCCACTAGATCATTGGTAGTCACTGGAACTTGGCTTCGACGATATCCTATCAAAAAATAAAAAATTCGGTTTGTTTGAAGACTATGAAGTACATCAGAAGATACTTCACTATTCACATTTGGTCCTTGCAACAAATATTAACTTGATCAAATATCAAAGTCGGCCATCAAACAAAAATCTGTGGAAGGTTCATGAATCAGATCATGAAGCAATTCTTGTTATTGTCAAGAATATAGTTGATCCTTGTGGTTCATTAGATTGAATTTACAAAGGTATGTTCTTCATGAATTTAATTTGAATATTTACTTAAATGATTTTGTTTAAATTTTGTATGATTTAAAATTCTATTTAATTCTTTACTAACATGTTTATGTAGGTTTATTGGTGCCAAAAAAAGCTTCCACCTTCACTTGGTTGGCACTGTTAGTAGAGAATTTAATATTCTCGAAGCTAAGTGAAGCTAAGAAAAATTAAATATTAGAAAGGTACAACAAACAGAAAATTTTCATTTCACCACCTATATTGTAAAAATATCTTATTAAAAATTCTCATTTCACCACCTATATTGTAAAAACATCTTATTGAAATTCTCATTTCACCACCTAAATTGTATGAACCACCTATATATATTCAGATGATTGGCAATATACAACCTTATCACTAACTCCATTCTGAATGGAGACAGAGAAAAACGTTAGAGCCTTTCATAGAGGGCCCCGACTGGAGCTCTTGGATCTGACGTGACTTATCTAGGTGTCACAGAGTCTGAGAAATCACCCGTTGAAAATATGGCGTGATTGGGCCTTAGGGCTCTTAAGTGACTACATCCGGATGGGGTAGCTCGAAAGCACGGGGAGCATAGGAAACCAAAATGAAGCCTCAAGTAGTGTTCACCAGGCCACCCTGATGTGTTGACGTAGTTGGTTATGGTTCCATGAGCTTCTGTTTGTAAACTATAGCCTTTGGCAGCCCTACACTGAGTCAGACTGAACTATTTCTCGCGTTTGCAAAAAATAGCATAGCGAGAGAACGGAATGGAGATGGAGAAAATCGTGAGAGGATTTCATATAAATCCCCAACATGGAGTTCTCAGATCTGACGAGACATCTCTAGGTTCCATGGAGTCCAAGAAATCACCTGTCGAAGATATGGCGTGATTGGGGCCTCAGGGATCTTAAGGGACTTACGCCTGGACGGGGTAGCCCGAAAGCACGAGGAGTGTAGGGAACCAAAATGAATGCTCCACTTACATTTTCCAGGCCATCTCGACATTTTAGAATAGTTGGTTTGGTCCCATGAGCTTCTGTTTGCAAAACTATAGCCTCTGGAAACCCTACACAGACTCAGACTGCATTATTTCTGACATTTGCAAATATTATACACAACAAGACAATTAGATGGATACGAAGAAAACCATGAGAGGATTTCATATATGGACCCAACATGGAGGTCTCAAATTTGACGATACACTCTATAGGTGTCATGGAGTCTGAGAAATTACCTGTCGAAGATATGGCGTGATTGGGCCTCAGGGGTCTTAAGTGACTACACCTGGATGGGGTATCCTGAAAGTACGAGGAGCGTAGGGAAACAAAAATAAGCCTCCAATAGCGTTCACTAGGCCACCATGACATGTTGGCATTGTTGGTTCGGTCCCATGAGCTTCCGTTTGTAAACTACACCCTCTGGCAGCCCTACACTGACTCAGACTGCACTATTTCTCTCATTTGTAAACAATAGCACAACGAGAGAACCAGATGGAGACAAAGAAAACCATAGGATAAATTTGTATAGGGCTTCAAATTGGAGCTCTCGGATCTGACGAGACATCTCTAGGTGCCACAGAGTCTGAGAAATCACCCTTCAAAGATATGGCTTGTTTAGGCCACAGGGCTCTTAAGGGACTACGCCTGGATGAGGTAGCCCAAAAGCACGGGCAGCATAGGGAACAAAAAAAATTCTCCACTAGTGTTCACCACACCATACAGATGTTTTGGCCCAGATGGTTTAGTCCCATAAATTACCGTTTGCAAAATACAACATCTAGTAGCCTTACACTGACTTAGACTACACTATTTCGGGCGTTTACAAACAGTAGGACTACAAGAGATCCAAATGGAGATGGAGAAAAATGTGAGAGGATTTTTTAGAGGGCTTCAACATGGAGGTTTTAGATCTAATGAAACATCTCTACGTGCCACAGAGTCTGAGAAATCACATGTCGAAGATATAAGGTGTTTTGGTCTGAGGGCTCTTAAGAGACTACACCCAAACGAGGTAGTCTGAAAGCACAGGTAGCATAGGGAACAAAAAAAACCTCTAGTAGTGTTCATTAGGCCATTTGGATGTGTTTGCATAGTTGGTTCGGTCCCACATGCTACCGTTTGCAAAATATAGCATCTAGCAACCTTACACTGACTTAGACTACACTATTTCGTGTGTTTGCAAACAATAGGACAACGAGAGAACCGAATGGTGGTGGAAAAAATTGTGAGAGGCTTTCGTAGAGTGCCCTAACATTGAGCTCTTAGATCTAATGAGACATCTCTAGGTGCCACGGAGTCTGAGAAATCACCCATCGAAGATATGATGTGATTGGGCCTTAGGGATCTTAAGTGACTACGTCTGGACGGGGTAGCCCGAAAGCACGGGGAGCATAGGGAACCAAAATGAATGCTCCACTAGTGTTCACCTGGCCACCCTGAAACTATGGCATAGTTGGTTTGATCCCACAAACTTTTGTTTATAAACTACAGCCTTTGGAATCCCTAAACTGACTCAAACTACACTATTTCATGCATTTACAAACAATAGCACATCGAGAGAACTGGATGGAGACAGAGAAAACCACGAGATAATTTCATAGAGGGTAGTGACATGGAGGTATCAGATCTAACGAGACATCTCTAGGTTCCACGGAGTCCGAGAAATCACCCGTTAAAGATATGGCGTGATTGGGCCCTTAGGGCTCTTAAGCGACTATGCCTAGACGAGGTAGCCTGAAAGCATGGGAGCGTAGGGAACCAAAATAAAGCCTCCAATAGCATTCAAAAAGCCAACCTAACTTGTTGGCATAGTTGGTTTGGTCCCATGAGCTTCCGTTTGCAAACTACAACCTCTGACAGCCCTACACTGACTCAAACTGTACTATTTTGTGTGTTTGCAAACAATAACACAACAAGAGAACCAAATGGAGATGGAGAAAACCATGAGAATATTTAATATAGGGCTTCAACATGGAGCTCTTAGATCTAATGAGACATCTCTAGGTGCCACAGATTCTTGGAAGTCATCCGTCGAAGATATGTCATGATTGGGCCTCATGGCTCTTAAGCGACTACGCCCGAACGATGTAGCCCGAAAGCACGGGGAGCGTACACAATGAAAATAAATACTACAATAGTGTTCACTTGGCCACATCAACATTTTTTCATAGTTGGTTTGGTCCCATGAACTTCCATTTGCAAAGTACAACCTTTGGCAGCCCTACACTGACTCAAACTGCACTATTTTGCGCATTTGCAAACAATAGCACAGCGAGAGAACCGGACGGAGACAGAGAAAACCGTGAAAGGATTTTGTAGAGTGCCTCAACATGAAGCTCTTGGAGCTGATGAGATGTCTCTAGGTTCCACAGAGTCTGATAAATCACCCATCAAAGATATGGCATGATCGAGCCTCAAGGCTCTTAAGTGACTATGCCAGAATGAGGTATCACGAAAACACGGGACCGTAGGGAACGAAAAAAAATGCTCCAATAGCGTTCATCTAGCCACCCCAATGTGTTGGAATAGTTGGTTTGGTTGCATGAACTTCCATTTGCAAACTAAAGCCTCTGGTAGCCTTACATTGACTTAAACTGCACTATTTCACGCATTTGCAAAAAATAGCACAATAATAGAACTAAATGGAGATGGAGAAAACCGTGAGAGAATTTTGTATAGGGATTCAACATGGAGCTCTTGGATATGACGAGACATCTCTAGGTGCCACGAAATTTGAGAAATCACCCGTTAAAGATATGGCGTGCTTGGGCCTTAGGGCTCTTAAGGGACTACACCCGGACGGGGTAACCCGAAAGCACGGGGAGCATAGGGAACCAAAAGGAATGCTCCACTAGTGTTCAGCAGGCCACACCTAATGTGTTGGCATAGTTGGTTTGGTCCCACGAACTTTTTTTGCAAACTACAAACTCTGGCAGCTCTACACTGACTCAGACTGCACTATTTCTCGCGTTTGCAAACAATATCATAGCGGGAGAACCGAATGGAGACGGAGAAACCTGTGAGAGGATTTCGTAGACTACAGAAGTCTAACCTAAATATTCAAAGTAATAGACTAAAATCAACATTCTATTTCTTACATATAAAATTAATTTCTACCTTCAAAAAAGAAACTATGGGTGAATGCTTAATCAAAAAATATATTACAATTCTAAACGAGTTTCAGGCTCAATTATCAATACTTCATTGCAGTTTTTCTTGCCAGTATGCTACTTTTGGAACTACTTGATTTGAGTTGTGAAGTTGAAACAACTGTGATAAATAAACATAATCAACTTGGCATGTTGTCCTTAAGATTATCCATGATTATATCGACAACATCACATAGATCTTCCATTGAATCATTTAAGTTGTGATCCTTCCACGCTTCCCATTTTTCCTTTTCTTCTGCTTGTATCTTCTCTTTAAGTTCTTTTAGATGTTTTTTGGTAATCAAATTGACTCTTTATGACTTTCAGGAGGAATTTCTTCTTGAATCATAGTGACATCTTCACCTAATTGTTTTTCTTCATGCTATTCATTATCATCTAAAGTTGAAAACTGAATATTTATATGGCCTTTAGCTTCTTTTTGGGCACAAACAACCTTTTGTAATGTCCAAAAAAATTCAGGCTCTTCATTCTTTGCTTGATTGAAGATATTCATTCTTTCAAAATGAACAGTTGGAACATTGGTGGTCTCCCTAACAAAAACTAATTTCATAGTCTACATAGTTGCATCCTATGGAAAAATAATTGAACATTGGTGGTTTCATCCACCCGTGCTTTCGAGCTACCCCGTCCGAGCGTATTTGCGTAAGAGCCCTGAGGCCCAATCACACCATATCTTCAATGGGTGAATTATCAAACTCTGTGGCACCTAGAGACATCTCATCAGATCTAATACCTCCATGTTGGGGCCCTCTATGAAAGCCTCTTGAATTTTTCAACCGTCTCCATCAAGTTCTCTCGTTGTGCTATTGTTTGCAAATGCAAGAAATAGTGTAGTCCGAGTCAGTGTAGGGCTGCTAGACGCTGAATTTTGTAAATGGAATATTGTGGGACCAAACTAACTATGCCAACACATCAGGGTGGCCTGGTGAAAGCTACTAGAGCATTCATTTTGGTTCCCTACACTGCCCGTTGCTTTTGGACTACCTCATATAGGCGTAGTCCCCTTAAGAGCCCTGAGGCCCAAACACACCATATCTTCGACATGTGATTTCTCAAATTCCATGGTACCTAGAGATGTCTCGTCAAATCTGAAACCTCCATGTGAAAAAATCTACAAAATCATCTTGCGGTTTTCTCCTTCTCCATCTGGTTTCTCTTGTTTTCCTATAGTTTATAAATATGCGAAATAGTGTAGTCTAAGTCAGTGTAAGGTTGCTAGATGTTGTATTTTGCAAACGGTAGCTTGTGGGACCAAACCAACTACGCCAACACGTCCAAATGGCCTGGTGAACACTACTGGAGGTTTTTTTTTGGTTCCCTATGCTCCCCGTGCTTTCGAGCTACCTCGTTTGGGCGTAGTCTCTTAAGAGCCTTGAGACGAAAACACCTTATATCTTCGACATGTGATTTCTCAGACTTTGTGGCACCTAGAGATGTCTCATCAGATTAAAAACCCTCCATGTTGAAGCCCTCTATGAAAAACTATCATGATCTCCATCTGGTTCTCTCGCTGTCCTATTGTTTGTAAATACGTGAAATAGTGTAGTCTAAATCAATGTAAGGCTACTAGATGTTGTATTTTGCAAATGGTAGCTTGTGGGACAAAACTATTTGGGCCAACACATTCGTATGGCATGGTGAACACTAGTGGAGGCTTTGTTTTTATTCCCTACGCTGCCCGTGATTTCAGGCTACCTCGTCTGGGCGTATAGTCCCTTAAGATCCTTGAGACCAAAATACCTTATATCTTCGACATGTGATTTCTCAGACTCCATAGCACCTAGAGATGTCTCGTTAGATCCAAAACCTCCATGTTGAAGCCCTCTATGAAATCCTCTCATGGTTTTCTTCATCTCCATATGGTTCCCTCACTGTTCTATTGTTTATAAACGTGTGAAATAGTGTAGTGTAAGTCAGTGTAAGGTTGTTAGATGTTGTATTTTGTAAACGGTAGCTTGTGGGACTGAACCGTTTAGACCAACATGTCTATATGGCTTGGTGAACACTAGTGGAGGATTATTTCTCATTCCCTACACTTCTCGTGCTTTCAGGCTACCTCGTCTGGGCATAGTCCCTTAAGAGTCCTGAGACCAAAACACCTTATATCTTCGACATGTGATTTCTCGTACTCCGTGGCACCTAGAGATGTCTCGTCAAATCCAAGAGCTCCACGTTGAAGCCCTATACAAAATAATCTCGTGACTTTTTCCATCTCCATCCAATTCTCTCACTTTCCTATTGTTTGTAAACGCGTGAAATAGTGTAGTCTAAGTCAGTGCAAGGCTGCTATATGTTGTATTTTGCAAACGGTAGCTTGTGGGACCAAACCGTCAGGCTAACACATCTATAGTGGAGGATTATTTTTTGTTCCCTACACTTCCCGTGCTTTCAAACTACCTCGTTCGGGCATAGTCCCTTAAGATCCCTGAGGCCCAAACACGCCATATCTTCGACATGTGATTTCTCAGACTCCATGGCACCTAGAGATGCCTCATTCAATCCTAAACCTCCATGTTGAATCCCTCTATAAAATACTCTTGTGGTTTTCTCTGTGTCCATCCGGTTCTCTCACTATCTTATTGTTTGTAAATGCGGGAAATAGTGTAGTCTAAGTCAGTGTAAGGATTCTAGATGTTGTATTTTGCAAATGGTCACTTGTGGAACTGAACCATCTGGGCCAACATGTCCATATGGCTTGGTGAACACTAGTGGAGGATTTTTTTTGTTCCCTATGGTTCCCGTGCTTTCGGGCTACCTTGTTCGGGCATAAGTCCCTTAAGAGCCCTGAGACCAAAACACCTTATATCTTTGACATGTGATTTATCAGACTCTGTGGCACCTAGAGACATCTCATTAGATCTGAGAGATCCATGTTAAAGCCCTCTACAAAATCATCTCACGGTTTTCTCCCTCTCTATCCAGTTCTCTCACTGTCCTATTGTTTGTAAACGTGCAAAATAGTGTAGTCTAAGTCAGTTTAAGGCTGCTAGACGTTGTATTTTACAAACGGTAGCTTGTGGGACCGAACCGTCTGAGCCAACACATCCGTATGGATTGGTGAACACTAGTGGAGGATTTATTTTTGTTCCCAACACTTCTCGTGCTTTCGGTCCACCTCGTTCGGGAGTAGTCCCTTAAGAGCTCCGAGGCCCAAACATGAGATATCTTTGACATGTGATTTTTCAGACTCCGTGGCACCTACAGATGTCTCATTAGATCTAAAAATTCCATGTTGAATACCTCTACAAAATCATCTCATGGTTTTCTCTGTCTCCATCTGATTCTCTCAATGTCCTATTGTTTGTAAACGCATGAAATAGTGTAGTCTAAGTCAGTCTACGACTTCTAGATGCTGTATTTTGGAAACAATAGCTTGTGAGACCGAATCGTCTAAACCAACATGTCTGTATGGCCTGGTGAAGACTAGTGGAGGATTTTTTTTGTTTCCTTTGGTGGCCGTGCTTTTGGGCTACCTCGTCCGGGCGTAGTCCCTTAAAGAGCCCTGAGACCAAAACAGCTTATATCTTTGACATGTGATTTCTTAGACTCCGTGGCACCTAGACATATCTCCTTAGATCAAAAACCTCTATGTTAAATCCCTATATGAAATCCTCTCATGGTTTTTCTCCATCTCCATCTGGTTCTCTCGTTGTTCTATTGTTTGTAAACACATAGAATAGTGTAGTCTAAGTCAGTGTAAGTCTGCTAGATGTTGTATTTTGCAAACGGTAGCTTATGGGACCGAATTGTTTAAAACCAACACATCTTTATGGACTAGTGAACACTAGTGGAGGAATTTTTTTGTTCCATGTGCTTCTCGTGCTTTTGGACTACCTTGTTCGTGTGTAGTCCCTTAAGAGCCCTGAGGCCCAAACATGCCATATCTTCAATGGGTGATTTCTTAGACTTCGTGGCACCTAGAGACCTCTCGTCAGATCCGAGAACTCTAAGTTAAATCCCTCTACAAAATCCTCTCATAGTTTTCTCCATATCCATCTGGTTCTCTCGCTGTGCTATTGTTTGCAAACGTGAGAAATAGTGCAGTCTGAGTCAGTGTAGGGCTTCCAGAGGCTGTAGTTTGCAAACAGAAGCTCATGGGACCAAACCAACTACACCAACACATTGTGGTGGCCTGGTGCATGCTAGTGAAGGATTTTTTTGGTTCCCTATGCTCCCAGTGCTTTCGGGCTACCCCATCTAGGTGTAGTCCCTTAAGAGCTCTGAGGCCCAAACATGCCATATCTTCGACACATGATTTCTCAAACTCCGTGGCACCTAGAGACGTCTCGTCAGATCAGAAACATCCACGTCAAGGCCCTCTATGAAAGCCTCTCACATTTTCTCTATCTCCATCCTATTATCTCAGTGTACTATTGTTTGTAAATGCAAGAAATAGTGTAGTTTGAGTCAGTGTAGGGCTGCCACAGGTTGTAGTTTGCAAACAGAAGCTCATGGGACAAAAGCAACTACACCAACACATCGGGATGGCTTGGTGAATGCTAGTGGAGCATTTTTTTTGGTTACCTATTCTACCTCATGCTTTCGGGCTACCTCGTCTAGGCGTAGTCGCCTAAGAGCCCTAAGGCCCAATCACGCCATATCTTCGACGAGTGATTTCCCAGACTCTGTGGCACCTAAAGATGTCTTGTTAAATCCAAAACCTCTATATTGGGGTACTTTACGAAATCATCTCATGGTTTTTTCGATCTCCGTTTGGTTTTGTCGTTGTCCTAGTATTTGCAAACACGTGAAATAGTGCAGTTTGAGTCAGTTTAGGGCTGGCAGATGCTGTAGTTTGCAAGCGGAAGCTCGTGGGACTGAACCAACTACGCCAACATGTCTAAATGGCCTAGTGAATGCTACTGAAGGCTTTTTTTTTGGTTCCCTATGCTCCTCGTGCTTTCAGGCTACCTCGTTCGTGCGTAGTCACTTAAGAGCCCTAAGGCCCAAACATGCCATATCTTCGACAGTTGATTTCTCAGACTCCATTACACCTAGATATGTCTTATTAGAATCCAAGACCTCCATGTTGGGGCACTCTACGGAAGCTTCTTGTAGTTTTCTTCATCTCCAGATCCAGTTATCTCGATGTGCTATTGTTTGCAAACGCGTGAAATAGTGCAGTCTGAGTCAATTGTGGGGCTACCCCATATGGGCGTAGTCACTTAAGAGCCCTGAATAACTAGATTGGATTAAGAATGAATTTGATAGGGGATATATTTAAGAACACACAGGAGTTATCAATCACCTATTAAATATTTCTTGTTTAGTTCTGGATGGGAGTTAGCTGGCGTACGGCTTAGTGACCTTCCATTCATTGATAATTTATGTTATGATAAACCCATGGATGCTTTCAAAAGTTCCTTAAAAAGGATAGGGGTGGTCATCAATCCTAGTGAAGGGTGTGATGTGATTTCCAAATAACTTGAAATGCCTACAAATTTAAAGGTAGTAACACGAATTGGATAGGATTAGACAATCAAGAATCATTGAGTGTTTGAATCAGAATGTCATTGCATCTAGAGACATTCTCAAGAATTAGAGTAATGCATATGGAGAAACATTCTCAAAATATCAATAGATGAAAGGCCTTAAATTGTGACGACTGTCGAGTTTTTTAATAGGGGAGAAGACTACAAAGCATAGAAGAATGTAGTAAGTGCATGATAAGATATGAACTAGTACAAAGAGACCATGAGCAAGAAGAAGCACATGTAAGGTAAATACACATTGATGAATTGAATGAATAATTACTTAGATTAGGTAACTCTATATATACATACATTATATAAATGTTGATTTCTAAAGTTTGATGCATATTATACATTAAAAATGCTAGTACATGTACATCACCAATAAATGAAAAAATAATCCATAATGTCTTAAATATTGTCAAGTGCACATCATATTAGATTCATGTGAAAATAATATCAGAAATGTAAGGTATCAAACAAAATTATCAAGTTCCAAATAGTATTTTAATGTGCATAATAAATACAAAAATGCCCAAATAGGTCATATATCATCAAGTTGAAATGCCATATAGGCTTACATACAATGCCATGCACATAGGCATACAAAAACAATGTCATGTAAGACATATATATTTCCTACTCATCAAAATCTATCCCTCTCTTGGCCTTGCTTAAAGAAGGCCCTCCCTTAGACAAAGATGGAGATCCATGAGATGACTTTGGATCGTCCGAGCCCATGCTTCGAGTCCTCTTCTGTTGAATACTCACCTATAAATGAGCCTGTAAATGTAAACAATGTTATTTTGTTAAAACTTAATTTATATATGTTTTCAACATGTATTTAAAACCATGCTAGAATGAAAGTATTTACATAAATACACAAACTTACTGCAATTTTTTGATCACGCCGAATTTTCATCTCACAGTTAGATGAGTCATCGGGAGCTCTGGTAGTACGAATGGGGGTACGAAGATGATGAGATGGAGGATTCCATTCCCTCAAAGTCAAAATGGAGGGGGTTGAAGTTCCCTATAAACACATAAGATCAGAAAATCTAACATCAGAATTAGCGAAAATAGAGCTAAGTACATGTATCTACATAATTAAAATATTTTAACTAATTTTATCAATATAGAACTATTGTTTTTACCTCACCACACCTATGAATCAAATGAAAAGGGTTGCGCCCTATCACAGGTAACTCCTGCATACACACAATGAAGGACATTATTAACATAATTTAATAATTCGACAATGAAAGACATTACTAACATGTAATTTAACATAATATGAATTACAAGATAAATTTAACAAAATCTACATGTTGTTTGAATACCTTAGTGAGTTGCTGCGTAGATGAAATCACAACGAAAACACCTTTATCTAGTTTTCACAGAGATGGTGGGGTATCTAGTGAAGTCAACATCTTTATCAAACATGTATATCACGTGAGTTAGATGGACGTACAAGAACATACATATATTTGACTTCAAAAATAATACACACACACACACGCAAATATATATAAATATACACATGTATGTGAAAATTTTACATAATTAACATTCTAAATTACGTCTGTGAAATGATGTGTATGCATGGTGCTTACCACCTGTGGTCGGGATGAAGATGCACCTCCTGCGCAGTGTAATAGTAATATATGTACATGTACAAATACAATTATTTCAAAAATTTAACATATATAAGTAAATCAGGTACTCTAAACTTTTTATAACACACATAACAGAACACAACAAATTTACCTGCAATGGTGACACCAATGAACGTAATCCAAATGTCTCACTCAAAAGGAAATCTAACATAGTGACATTATCATGTTCACCCCTAGCACCAGGTACACCAAAATTAGTACGCATGAAAGTATCATCCTCCTCGAGCCCTAAACATATGCTACCACATGACGAGAAAAAATGTGGCCTCATGCTAGTACTCCAGAGGGAATACTCTGTGTACCTCCACGAGCATCTGGCTCAAAAATATCCCTCACATGTCGAACAAGGGTCATAGATAGCACCTGAAGAATTTGGAGTATATCAATCTCTAATGTCTCCTTCACTTCTTGAGGTACAATCTCAGGGTGAGGGGGCTTCTGTGCGGTGAATCTACCCTGTTGAATAGGTGCACGTTATGCACCTAGTTGATCCTGTGTAGATCCTTTTCCTCAACCCTGGAAATATCAGAAATCAAAATAATTTGGGATCTCGTTGAGGATAAACTCGCAATAGAGTTTCCTCAGAAAGTATAGTGACACCTCGTTGTTATTACAAGGTGGAAAATCAAACACCATCCACCGTCGGTCCCAAAAAATATTTTTAATCAAATTATTATTGCACCAATGGATGGGAAATCTATTTGCATGACAACAGAATAGGTAAATTAGTGTGGGGGTTCAGTGAATAAGGTGCATATGAGGTATTTTGTAATTTCTTTTTTCTTTACATCCACATATGACATTTTTTTGGAATAATAAACCCTATGAACCCTCTCTATAAGATGTATCCATTAATCAATTTTCCCCCATTGCTACGTTAACTTGAGAAAATAATGCCTCCAACGTGTTTACAAAAGAGGCACAGTGGGAGGTTTGTATATTGTAAATCCATCATTCTTTTGATTAAATCCTTGATTTCAATTTTGTTTTCAACTATGTGGGCTGATAAATCTTCTTGAATACCTGGGGGATGTTGAGAAACTGTGGGAGGGTTGGGAGGGATGATAAGGAAGAATAAGGTTTAGTTGTGGTTAATTCCCTCGACCTCGAACTGTTAGCAATAAAAAAAATGCATTCAATTCAAATTCTACTCTATAATTATCAAATTTTAATGGAATTTTGAGAAAAGAATTGTGCCTACCTCTTCTCCGTGGTGCCATCATTGATTCATTTCTTCCTGGTGATCCAGAGATGATCGTTTGACCTTGAGATCCAGATGAATGACAAAACACGAGGATCAAGCTCATAGCTTTGAAACTCACGTTTGAGGGAGATAAAATGATAGAGGCTCAGGTTTCTTTTCTTTAATTTATAGCAGACATAACATGTACGTGTTATGGTAATGTGTACACATTACAAACTAAGGAAATTCCCAATGCCAAACATGTTATAAACTAGAACGCGAGTACGAGTTTTTATTTTTTTTTGGTTTCTTGTCTCACTTTTTGGGCCCCCAGCTTTGTGCACTTACCTGAATGTGGAAAAAATTGCCCCAGAAAGGCCCCGATCGAGTTGGGCTATGTGTGTAGATATGTATAAGGTGAAATTACCTCGGAGCTAACCCATGTGGGTCAATGATGGGTCTATGAATGGTCAAACCCAAAGGACGGTCTCTGACAAGTGCCATCCTGCCATGTGCCTGGACGAGATGCATTTTTCCACAGGTCAAGTCCATACCGTATCTACAGACATGGGCTCGGATCTTCCACGTGCCTGAAAAAGTCTGATGAGTGGAGCGGAATGACCATGCAAAAGGCATAGGCGGGCCCAAATAGCTGAACTGAGTCATGTGAAAAATGTGTGGAAGAATCCCCCATGTGTCTCAACGACGGCAACTTCAAAGGAAGGATTATGAGCCATGGAGAGCCCTAAACAAGTGCCACACTTCCATGATGAGTTGGGAGCCTCGACATGGGCGAGGTGGAGTTCTAAGACACTGACAAGTCGTAAGGACTACAAGAAGCGAAGTTCCTTATGTCACATCCATGTGAACCGTAGTGCATAAGTGGAAATCAACGAGCTAGATGGGTCAACAAACAAGTGCCATGAATGGGAGGGTATCAACGTAAATCCAAATTAAGGAGATCGAGGTGACTCAGTATGTAGGTAAATACCATTAGGCCCGAGAGAGAAAAAGCCACATGTCAGAACAGTGCAATTTTACACGGGTAGCCCAAAGTGGATGACTCGACATTTGAGGTACCAGCTCTCCACGATGTAAAATAAAAGCCCAACATAATTCAAAAGGGTAGCTTGCCAATTTAATCAGATAGCCATTATGGAAGGGCTAGTGAAAAATACATCCTGATGCATGTCTAAATGAAATGTGACTTGGCGAGGTGGTACAGGAGAAAGGAGCTAGATTTGCGAGATATATGCCGAGATGGCTATGTCACGTGTCCAAGGCATTAAAAGAAGGGATAGCCCCCCTCCCTTTATAAAGTTCATGAAAATGAGATGGTGGGCTTTGAGGCCAAGTACATTTTTAAATGAAAAATGCATTTTAAAAATATGCAGGGAACTATGGAGGGGAGAATAAGATTATTTAAAAATTTGCTAGTTCTCCACATGTAATCGAATTAGGCATTTTCAGTCTCGTGCCAACAGAGAAAATCATGTAGCAATTTCCCAGGAAACAACTACAATCAGCTCAACGAAAGCCATACCACTTTTTCATCCCTTCAAAAAAATCACACAAAATTGGTCTCGTTGGAATCATGGTTCTAAGCACAACACACAAAAACGTAGTGAGGCTGCCACGTGGACATTGCATGAAGATTTGACTAGTATATTTTTAAGGAAAATCAAGTGGCCAGTATCAATTTGGTCAGAAACTTGGATAGTGGTTAAGAGGGGACATTTTAGATGAGCATGGGCACCAACTACATTCTTTCCATTGTTGTAGGTCTCAACTGGGACACCTTGAGATTTATTGAGGCCGTCAAGTCTAATGACCTTCCACCATGACTGAAGACTGGGTTTCCCTTCTTATCCCTCCATTTAACAATGATGGGGGAATGGGTGTTGCAAGAAGACCCATCATTATGGTAGGGTAATCCAATGCTTTTTCAAGGGCGGTTGGAACAGGGTTGGATTTTCTGTCCTTTCTCTCTCTCATTCTTCCTATATATTGTATAAGAGGGGCAATTTCAAGGGTTTTACATTTTGGCTTTGCGCCCTCTCCTTTTTCTCTGCTATGTAGTTGAATTTGTGGAGCCTCAAACCCCTCCATTCCAAATTGTAATGTATTTTTTTCCTCTTGGTTGCCGTAATGTACTGTATCAATTCTTGGAGCAATAGAATAATTCCATGTATGATTTAAACCCTCTCTTATGTTTATTTTCTTCTTCCTGATCCCTCATTACAATTTTGGTCATTTGTGCATGGATATTGTTTCACATTTTAATGGTTTTTGTTCCATTTTAAATATCAAAGACAGTGTTAAACATTCCTTTGGTACATCACCTTTGTTAGTATAGGTTTCATTTCTTATGTTCCCTTAACCCCGTCTCCTTGGCAAGTTAGAATAGGATTTAGGAGTAGTCAGTAGTTTAATTTTAGTAGAGTTAGTTTGCACCTAGATAGAGGAGTGAGGAACCAACCTTCTTTCGGAGAGCTCTATCTTAAGTAGGAAAGTCCCCACAACTTTGAAGATAGTACTCCATGTTACCCAATCACACCATGAGGATCTTAAGCACATCACACTTACTGAAAATTGGAGGGTGATTTTGATTTGGTGATAACAATAGTTATGGCATGCATCAGTGAGACCAAGAAGAAGTCTTCATTTTATTGTAGAAAGATTTGATGTGCATCTTGTCTGTTAAGTCCCTCAACTTGTAAGAGGATTTGAAATTACACATCTGGAAACTCTAAAAGGGATTTAGAATTCCACTGGTTTTAACAGCCCCAGCTTATCAAACTTCATGAGAAGAATTCAAACAGAGGTTAAGAACTAGAGAGGAGGACTGTTTATGGATACTTGCAGTTATCTCTAGGTAAGAGGAACAAGGGGAAGAAGAGATCAAAGGTATCCATCTCCATCAAATAGGACATCGCTATCAAAACCCTCCACTTGATATGCCTTTCATTCAATCAACTAGAGTTCTTCAGACCATTAAGAATGAAACATCTACAACAACCACCACCATAAGGCCCACAAAATTCTTTTTTGAATTTCACTTGCAAGCAACCCACTTTCTCTCAATGCACAAAACCCAATCCTAGTTGGAAAATTGAAGAAGCATACCAATATTTCACTGTGGGAGAATCCCATACAACTCCAATTGATCACATCCAAGACATTGAAAATGTCTATTGTGCAATACATGAGGTTATTGAAATGGATATGGCTGTGAAATTTTTGGATTCTTCTTTCAAAGGTCAGAGTTTTACAATGGTTTAGGAGCCTAGATTGCAAGATAAATTCAAAACTCGGGATCAGTTGTGCATGGACAACTTTGTGTGGTCAGTTTGGGGAGAAGGTAGATAATTTATCCTCTGTTAGAGAAGCATTTGAACCATAATCAAGAGGGAACCAAATGAGTAGATGGTTGATTTCAACTTTCAGGTTTCGAAGTGTACATCGGACCAGGATTCCGGGTCGTCTTTGAGACCGATACACCTGAAGGTGTTTTTCTCTACTTCCTAAAAGCTATCTAAATTTTGATATTGCAATGATGATACAATCTATAGGAGGTACAAATTTACCCACAACTTATAATATTGATATTAGACCTAATTTTTTTTTTGATCCAAGCCAGTAAAATTGCACCTAGGCCACCTATGCCTCTCTATGTAGAATTAGGAGAATCTAAGCATCTAAGCCAAGCCACCTACCGTTAGCACCTATCCCTGATCCCAAAAAAATCACAGTTCTAGCTGAAATCTTCTACCCCATATTCTAGCACCTCAAAATGAGCTCCAAGAAGTCATGAAGCAATTGCAAAACTTAGGTAAAGAGTTGGTAACAATTAAGAGGCAACAAGATCAAAGTTTTAGATAATATCTAGCCTCAAGCCCAATATCAAGATAGACGCTTCATATCATTATAATAAACCACCATCTTAGGCTCATAATCTAAAACCATTAGAACCAAGTAAAACCTCAATGCTAATAGGTGATTTCTGAGCCTTATGAATCCTAATGTCAGCCTATTCACATCTAGAGCCTTAATTTCAAATGACAAAATAACATGGCTCAAGGAATATGACTTGGTGCTTCCCATTCAATCAACCCCATAATTAGTCAACATGTTTCAATGGTGCACCTTAAACTCAAGCCTTGATGGTGATAGGACCATAATGAGTGTGGAATAAGAGACAAACCAAGAGGGAAAACCAGTAACAGCTGGAAGCTACTTAAGAGGTACCTCCAAGTGAGACCACACTTGTTAATTGACAGGCTGAGGATTTTTATGGTATAAATCGAGGCCCCTTCTCAAAGTGTGGTAACAACCAATTCATAGTCTAAAAAGAGGAATATTGAAAATGGGAAGTCATAAAATCCAAGACACTTCGACAACCCTCTATTTCACCACACAAGGAATTGGTAATCAAAGTGCAGTTCCAAATGTGCCAGAGTCAGTCCAAGACACCTTTCTAGAAAAACTCAGGCATATCAGTCATAAAAACTCATGTGCAAGAGAAGGTTTTGCAAGGACAAAGGGGAAAACAGAAGGATAGATCATCTCCATTCAATATCATTGAGAAAGATTATGGAAGACCAACATGTAAACATCTTCAATGTGGGAGTAATTAGGCTATCCCGGGATAAAAATATTTATTACAGACTGCCATGTAAAATTGGTCAACGCATCAAATGAATTGTCCCCCAATCAATCAAGATAAGGTGCTTACCAATGTAGCTCTAGCCTGAAGAATTCAATCAATGGAGATCAACATAGGGTAAAAATCGATGAAGCCTCCCTCCATTTTACATATCATGTGATTATTGGGGAAACAATCTTGTACATAACTTACATGATTGATTCGGGAGTAAGTAGCTCAGTCATGCCGAAACAAATAGCTGATCAGCTGGGTCTTCAATATGAAGTCATTTCTAAAGGGCGTGGTGCAATTGGATGGGACATTGGTAACAATAGTTGGGGTAATCATCAAGGATTTGAGCCTTACACTGCATGCATGCCCAAATGTTACCGTCTCGTACAAGATCTATCGATCATAGACTTACCAGCACTCTTTGCATTATGTCTATCAAGAGACTTCACCAGCTAAAATTGGAGGTTATTTTTCTGCTGATTGGTTGCACGTATGATTATTTATAATGAGGTATGAAGCTAAGGATACAATCAGATCTGAGCCTATTGAAAACTTTCCATATTGAGCCTCATACACCAAATCCAATCAATGTGAATTTGTTTGGCTTTTGATCAAGAGGACCTGCACAAGCACCTATGAGGTCGGATACCAAGGTTGGGTGTAAGAATTCCAGAACTTGAACTCTTGATGAATGGAAAAACAAAAGTCATGCATTTTGATCCCTATACGGAAATGGAAGAATACGAGCTAGGAGATTTATTGTCTTGCGTAAGAAGAAAATAAACCTCTCCCGAACATCACCAATCTAAATCATAAAGATGAGAATGAAGTTTGGTAGCTATTTGTTTGATGGTCTCAAGGAAGTAGACATGGTGCTGGAGGAGGAGCTATGATCATTTCACCACAAGGTACCAAATACTACTCAACATTTCACTTTCCAATTTAGTTGTTCTCGAACGTGACTAGCTAAAGTATGAGGCATTAATTCACGGGTTACATTAGGACAAGAAAAAAAGACATCAAGAACTTACAAGTCTTTTGGAGATAGTGAGCTAGATCGTGAACCAAGTCTAGAGGATAGAATGCTTGCTAAAAATGATATCTTGAAGAACTACAAGAATTGGGTATGGGATATTATTGAGGATTTTTAAGATTTTAACATCCACTCCATCCTAAGGAAGAAGAACGAGGCATACAACATTAAATGTAGCAATTGGGGCAGCATTTAATGTTGTAGAAAGTATCAAGAGTGAACAAACCTCAGCCTCATATAAAAGTTTTTGTAAGACCAACAATCCCAAAAAATAATTTTAAGTTAGAAATTCTTTGAAGAATGATTAGAAAATTAAAAACTTATTGTACAAGAAGAAGTTGAGTTCTCTACTAGAAACCAAGATAAACTAGAGAAGCAATGGTATGGTAACCAAGTGGTGCAACTAAGAGCTAACAAACTACCAAAGGGCCTTGTAACTTTGGAGTCAATATTCAACCCCAAATGATCTAATTTTGGAAAGAGAAAGGTAAACATATTCAGGTCAAAGGTGAAGACTCAGAGCCTATTTCCAGTTGGAGAAGGAAAGATGTTGCAAATTGGAAAAGTAAGTACTCCACAAGAAAAATATAATTGTATTCGTTCAACTTTGTCAAGATTTTCCCATATGTCTTTGCTTGGAATTATAAAGATTTGAGAGGTTTCAATCCAAAATTAGCACAACATACTATTTAATTAGATCCGAGAATCCAATCCCATTCAGACATAAGGTGAATTCCGGTTAAATCCTCACATTGAACCTCTCATGAGAAAAGAACTAAACAAGCTAATAGAGGCTAGCATTATCTTTCCTATAAAACATTCAAGTTGGGGTTGCAAACTTGGTGCCTGTGAGGAAAAGAAATGGATAAATCAGACTATGTGTGGACTTTTTTGATCTGAACAGAGCATCACTCAAGGATCATTATCCACTTCCCTCAATGGAATAGATCTTGCAGGTTATAGCTGGCTTCGAAAGGTTTTCATTGCTAGATGGATATTAAGGCTATAATTAGATAATGGTGAAAGAGGAAGATTAGTACAAGATGACCTTCACCACAAAATGGGTCACATATGATTATAAGAAGATGCCATTTGGATTATCCAATACTGGAGCAACATTTCAATGAGCTATCGATATGGGTGTTCAAAGGATTGATCAACAAGATGGTGTTGCGGATAATCTAGATGATATCATTGTCTTCTCAAAGAACGCAATAGACCACCTCTTTCACCTCCGGGAAAGTATTTCAAAGGTGTAGAAGGTTCATAGTGTCACTAAATCCAAAGAAATGTGCATTTTTGGAACACGAGGGAAAGTTGTTGGGCCACATTTTATAGAGAGAAGGGTTGACAGTTGACCCTGAAAGAGTCGAAGACATTAGAACACTACAACTGCCACATCACAAGAAATGCCTCCAAAGCTTCTTAGGAAGGATAAACTTTGTCTGCAGGTTTGTGCCTAATTTTGCTACCCTTGTAAAGCATTTGATGATGATGCTGAAGAAGAGTCTTGCATTCAAATGGAAAATAGAAGGAAAAGAGAGTATTGAGGCCATCAAACTTGCAATATCACAAGCCCCAACTCTCATTAACTTAAAATTTTCAAAGGACTTCATGCTATATGATTTTGGAGGGTCAGACACAATCTCAACTATCTTGGTTCAGCCTAACAAGGAAGGTTTAGAACAACCCATAGCCTTCTTCAGTCAGGGCTTGGAAGATTACAAGGTAAAGTATTCTTTCATTGAAAAGCATGTCCTTGTTGTCATTAAGAGTTTGAAGAATTTCATACACTTGGTCTTGAACAACAAGATTGAACTACTAGTGTCTCATGCTGGTGTCAAGGACTTTCTCCTAAAAAAGGACTTGAATGTGAAGAGAGTAGGCTGGATCACTCATGTAATGGAGTATGATATTGAAATCAAAGTGACCAAGCTGGTTCGTGGCAAGGGTCTGTGTGAACAACTTTCTTCCAAGCAACAAACTGAGTCAGCAAATGAAGAAGAGGTTTCCTTATTAACACAAAATGAACCAGAGCATCCAATTAACAATGCATCCATTCCATGTTGGACTAAAAATTTGGTGCATTATCTATAATGGGTTCATGTCCTCCAGAAATGAGTAGAACAAAGAGAAGGTACTGTAGATTACAAGCCATCATGTATGCGCTTGTTGACAATGTTTTGTTCAAATGGGACATGTTATCCATATTTTTCCCCTAGGAAAAATATTGGATCGACCATGACTCTGTGTGAGAAGAAAGAGAAGAAACGGCTGTCACATGAATATGTGTCTTAAATCTATTTGATAGAGTCGGGCAGGCTCTAAAATAAGAAAAAGGGGGGAAAAGTTCAGCATTTGAGCCCGAGTCAAATCCAAAAGAGGGATTCAGAGGAAAAAAGTGAAAAATTTCCTTTTGTCAAAAAAGGCACAAAGGAAAATATGGAAGCACATCTCCGCATCCAACCAAAGGAGTGCCATGTGTCCAAGCAGAGCTTCGGGGCCATGGGATTTTTATGAGTTTTTACATTTCGTGAAAACAGGGAAAAGGTAAAGTATGGACCCGCAAACCCAATTTTTTCTCTAATCTAGTTGCCATGTGTCCCATATCAAAAGGGAAACCCAAACGAGTGCCAAGCTGCTGTGTGGCCTTGGTAGGTGAAAAATGAAGAAGAGTCTTCTAGGCCATTAATGCAGAATATAATCTCTTGAACTACCAGATCTGATTCGATTCGATTCATTGGGAACCCAGAAGTGACATATTGTTGGTGGATTTGCAAAAGGCATTGATATTCGGTGGGTGAACTTTAAAAGTGGGATTCGATGCATATCCCGAGGTGGTTGAAATAAGATTCAAATTTTCCCTCTTCTCTCTCTTTTTCTTTCTATATATACTGTAACACTTCTCGTTTGAGAAGGAGAGACATTCTGGGCATAGAGAAACTCTATCAAATTTGTTTTCTCGACGCATTTTTTGAGTAGTGAACCTTCTCCCACACCTAGAAAATGTATTTGTTCCTCTATTCTAGAAATGTAATGGTTTGTGCACCTTCTAGAGTAATAAAAAAAAGTGTTTTTGTGGTTTTCTTCAACACCTTTGCATCATTTTGTTGTTTCTCAGTGCCTCTCCCTTTGAGTCTTGGTTTTTTGTGCATGTATTTTCACATTTGTTGGTGCAAGATATTTTGTTTCATGGATTTTAATGGATGATTTGTAGATCTAGGTTGTGTCACTTTTGTCTAACCTCCCACTCATCTCCATTTTTTCTATTTCTTTATCCCTCAACAGAATATCTCACTTCCTTTACTGGTGTATCACCGCTTTAGTGTAGGCTCTATTTTTTCCCTCTTTCTCTCTCCTTGGTTCCTTGGAATGCTTAGATTAGGTTAGATTTAGTTTACCTGCACTATAGTAGCTCGTGGTAGGTAGTTTAGGAATAGGAACCAGCCTTCTCTGGAGGATCATTCCCATTTACAAGTCCCACATCTTGGGGAATGACCCAATGTTATGCAAATCACACCAAATGACCCTGCCTTAGAAAAGTACATCCATAACTCATTTTGGGGTGTTGTGATTTTGCACTAACAGGACATCAATGGCATCCTATTAAGTTGCATTAGGACAATCCAAATTGAGAAAGTGTTACATGAGTTCCACAATGGAGAAACTGGTGGCCACTTTGCTCCACGGGTAACAATGCTCAAAATTATGAAGGCTGGTTATTATTGGCCTACGATGTTTAGGGATTTCTATTCATAGATCAAGAAGTGCAAGAAGTGTGCATTCTTCATAGGGAAGGAAAGGTTAGTATCCTACCTCTTCACCCAATTTTGGGTAAATCAGTTATTCATGCAATGGGGATTGGAATTCATTGGAGTGATCAACCCAAATTCAAGCCAGGGTCACAAGTGGATACTCACAATGAATGACTATTTCACGAAGTGGAATGAAGCAGTGGCACTTAAGGAGGTAAATGAATCTAGCATCTTAGATTTCTATAAAGGGATAATCACAAGGTTTGATGCCCTTGCTACTATCATATCAGACAATGCATTGGCATTCCTTGGCACAAAAATTATTGAATGGGCTATCAAGAATGGGGTATATCCCAGAACCTCTTCAAACCATTACCCTTGAGGTAATGGCTAAGTAGAGTCCATGAACAAGAACTTTTTGAGAGTTTTCAGGAGGACTCTTGATAAGAATAAGAGAACTTGGCACACAAAACTCAAATCAGATCTTTAGGTAGATAGAGTCACCCATGAGAGGTCAACAGGTAATTCTTCCTACAAATTAGTCTATGGGAAAATATGCAGTGTTGCCCATATATTTATAATTGCTCACATTAGAGCTCATGAAGCAGTTGGAGTTTCCTATGTTCGAGCTGATGGAGGCTAGCTATGCAGAGCTATTTGAACTAGAAGAAATTAGAGAACATGCAGTTCAAACAATGGAAAAGGATCAAGCCTTAATTAAGAGATGGTTTGATAAGAAAGCAATAACAAAGACCTTTCAGGAAGGGGACTTAGTTATGAAGTGAGATGCATATTAGGGAAAACCAGGAAGGCATTCCAAATTTGATGCCATTTGGAGTGGCCCATACATGGTCATAGGATGTAAAAGTAGTAATGCCTTACAATTGTCTACATTGGTTGGAGAGGAAATTCTGATTCCGGTTAAAGTGATCCATCTTAAACATTGCTACTAAAAAGGAAGGTTACACCTTTGTAAATATTAGCTTAGGATTTTAATTTCTCTAAGTGCGTGTGCACATTGTCTTGTTGTAGCATAGGTTTTATTTCCCTAAGTGCTCTAGCACCTGTTTTGTTTGCTCCAGGTTTGTGTCATTGTACAGTTTGATGCGCCTCTAGGTGAAGACCAGTATCAGGCCCTTTGACATTTACAACAGGGAGACCCATAGTTATCAGACCAATTGCTAATTTTAAAATAGAACAAATATAGAGCAACTAAAATCGAGTTTCAAGGGAGTCCATTTCTAGAACAGCTGGGTAGGTTCAAAGTCACCAAGTGCAACCGTCAGATTCAAGCTTCAAGAACAAGACCATTGTCAAGCCACCACTCATGAATCCATGCCCAATGGATATGACAAGGAAGATGATCCATTCACATAGTAGGCAGGGGATCCCGCGAGTCACAAACATTGTTGACTAATTTTTCCCCTTCTGAAAAATTAATCAAACATGCCCTTACATAGAATAAAATTGGAAGGGTCGGTTCAGTCCTGCGAGCTCACAAATCAATCCCAAATCAAAGGGCGGGAAGATTTGAAAATGAAGGGGTAGGATTGATAAAGGAACAAACAACCCAGAGAGACCAAATACACACATGAGAACAATGGAGAAAGGAAACGTTATCTCAAGAAATAATAGAATAAGTCTAAGAAAATTAGTGGAATATGCCATGTGCCTCAACGACGCATCTATAAAGGTCAAACCCAAAAGGTGGTCTCCAACAAGTGTCATCTCGCCACGTGCCTCAACTGTGCACCTCCAGAGGTTAGGTCCAAATAGGGTCTCCAAATGAGCGTGGAGCTTCCATGTGTCTAAGGTCTGATGAATTGCTCCTAAATGGGTAAAAAAAGGGATAGGCAGTCCCAAATCAACTAAGTATAAAAGGGTCAGAAAAATCCCCCACGTGTCTCAACGATGCAACTTCAAAGGAAGAAATCAAGAGCGGAGGCCCCAAACAAGTGCCACCCTACCACATGGTCAAATTCTAAAAAAAGTTAAATATATCGTTGAAAATTTAAAGGCCATTGGAAACTTCCATGTGTCACGTCTGCACAACTTCAAAGGGGTGATCAAAAGTGGAGACTCAAATAAGCACCAAGCCTCCACGTGTCCCAGGTCTGAAAAGGAGACATAGTCGACAGTTGAAAAGTCTCAAGGAAGCAGAAAGAGCCACATGTCAGCTTGGTGAAATTTTAAAGGGGAAACCCAAAGCAGAGACTAAAATGAGCACAAAATTTCCACATGTCTAGGGCCTGACAGAAGTAAAAAAGGCAACAGGCGCGTTTAATCGGAAGTATGGAAGGGCTAGTGGAAAATTCCATGTGTCTCATCGACGTGAATTTAAAAGGTGTAGCCCAAAGGCCAAATATAAATAAGTGTAGGCCCTCCATGTGTCCCAGGTCAAAAAAGTGAACACCCGCCATTGAAAAGTTCCAAGCTCGAGATAGGCTTGTGGAGGAATCCACATGTCATGTCCGCACAACTTTAAAGGGGTGATTAAAAGTAGAGACTCAAACATGCGCAGCTCTCCATGTGTCTCGGGTCAGGCACAGTGTCTCCGCCAATAGAGGGGCTCAGGAAGAATACAAATGAAATAGGGCAGAGCCAGTGGAAGGGTGTTGCGTGTCTCTTTGACACAAATTCAAGAGTGTAGAGGAGGGGGGGCGAAACCTTGAGATGCATAGGGCTGCCATGTCCACATGCGTGAATAGACTCTAGATTCGAAGTCCCTTCAAGTGGCCATTTCTTTTGATCAGAAACTTAGAATAGAGTGAGAAGGGATGTTTTATAGAGCTCGACACCTACAACCTACCTACCACCATTAATGTCTTGAATCACCATTTTTTTGAGTCTGTCAAGTCTCCTACCTGTCACCATGATGAAGAATGGATTTCCCTTCTTTCCCAGCAAGGAACAGTGACGGGGGGCATGGGTGTTATAGTGAGACCCATCATTATGACAGGGGAATTCAATGCCCCTTCAGGGGGTGGTTGGAACAGGGTTGGATTTTCCCTCCTTTCTCTCTCTCATTCTTCCTATATATTTTATAAGAGGGACAATTTCAAGGGGTTGGACATTTTGGCTTTGCACCCTCCCTTTTTCTCTGCTATGCAGGTGAATTCATGGAACCTCGAACCCCTCCATCCAAATTGTAATGCAATTTCTTCCTCTTGGCTGCCGTAATGTATTGTATCAATTCTTGGAGCAATAGAATAAGTATGTGGATGATTTCAACCCTCTCTTATGTTTATTTTCTTCTTCTTGATCCCTTCATTGCAATTTTGGTCATCTGTGCATGGATATTGTTTCACATTTTAATGGTTTCTGTTTAAATAGCAAATCCTGTGTTCAACATTCCTTTGGTGCATCACCTCTGTAAGTATAGGTTTCATTTCTTGTATTCCCTTTACCCTGTTTCCTTGGTAAGTTAGAATAGGGTTTAGGATAGACCCTTTGCAATCTGAATGTGTGCACCTGAATAGAGGAGTAGGAGCCGGCCTTCATCCAGAGAGCTCTCTTGAGTCATAAATTCCTACACTTTGAGAGATGCTCCATGTTGTGCAATCATAATGAGGATCTTAACCCATCAAGTTAATGATCTCAGGGGTGTTGTGATTCTGCAACAACACTAATATTGCCTTGATTTTTTCAATTTTACCACCAGAGATATAATTAAATTTGTACATGCATGTATATTGTAAAATACTTCTTTTATGAAGAATAGGTACTAATTCCCAAATTTAATCTTTTATTAGACCATTGTATTCAACTTTAATATCATTATTTGCATCTTTTATCTAGGCTAGCTTCTTCAAAATATTGAGGTTCAAGTTCATACAAAGTTAACAAGGCATGATAAGCATGTTGAATGCGGGCCACCGTTCTCATATTATTAGGCCAAGATTAGAAATCATATTTTGAGTCCATTTTGGAATTCTAGACTGAGACACAAATTGAAAAAATTCTCCCTCAATATCCATCATATCAGAAGAAGGATGATCATTCTCATTGGAAATAATTTTCCATATTCTCTAAAGAAGGATTATCAAATTGAATATTTTCAAACTCAGGAAATGTAGAGGAGGGAAGAGAAGAATATGAAAAAAATGGTTATCTAGAACATGAACATTCCTATTATCTATAATCACACATTTGATTTTGATCAAGCACTCATGATCCTTTTTTGTAACCACCATAGCCAATAAAAATACAAGAGTATGAGGTATGATCAAATTTTCATTTTTTAATTATACAAATGAGAAGGGAAGAAACACTGCCAAATATATGTAAATAAGAGATATCAGGTTTTTTTTTTGTCCAGACTTCATGAGGTGTAATTTTTATACAAATATTTAGTAGGAATTCTATTTAGAATATGAACAACAATGTTCATGGCTTCAGCCCAAAGGAAAATAAGAACCTTGGATGGATGAAGTATGGTGCTATCCATTTCTATTATGGTTCTATTTTTCCTTTTAGCTATGCCATTTTTTTGATGAGAATGAGGAGTTGTTAACTCTCTTTGAATTCCACAAGACACACAAAATGCATCAAATTTAAGTTATTGACATATTCACATCCATTATTAGTTTTGATTTTCTTTATTTTCATATTAACCATGTTTTCAACTAAGGCTTTAAAATCTTGAAACTTAGAAAAAACTTCATATTTTTTCTTAATGTAATAAAGAAAATTTATTCTATAAAATTAATCAATGAAACTAACAACATACAAGGATCCACCAATAGAAGGATCTTCTAAAGGACCTCTTATATCACTATGGATTCACTCAAGCAAGTTAGAGGAATTAAACTCATGTTTTGAGTGAAAATTTTCACCATGTTTACTATCATGCAAGTAACATTTACAATGTCCATGGTCTGATTTTAACTTAGGGAGCTATATAAAAAGGTTAAGGTGATATATTTTAAACAAAATTTTAAAGTTCACATTCCCAATATTTTCATGCCATAATTGAACAACATTACAAGAAGAATAAGAAAGACAAGATTCAAGACAAAATCCTTCAAAGATATACAAGAAATTCTTTTGAAAACCAGGAGTAATAATTTTACCAAGCTAAATATTTACATACCATTTATATTTTAATAACACAACATTACAGTTTTCTCTAGTTAGTTGAGAACACAATAAACAGTTTTTATTTAATTTAAAAACTAATAAAAATTAATAATGGTTCCATTTTCTAACTTAACATTACCACAATATTCAGACCTAATTACATAATAATCACTTAGATATATATTCTCATGATATTCTACTACATTAGAAATAATTTCATGAATATATTTCATATGTCTAGATGCATCACTATCTAGAATCATTTCATTGTCATTGGAGGCTAAAAGGGAAGTCTAAAGAGCAATATCTTGCTCAACATTAATTGCTTGATTTTTGATTGATTATGGTATCTATTCTTTTTATTTTTGTTGTTGATTTTTTTTTTTATATTTATCATGAACCTTATTAACTTTATAATAACCATCACCTACTTTATGACTAAATTTACCACATTTGTTACATGTTCTATTAAACTTGACCTTAAAATTTTGATCATTCTTAGGGTTGAACTTATTTTTAAAGTTTGATTGAAGATAAGTATCGCAAGTATTCTTATTTTTTAATGATTTCCAATTTTGGGAAAACAATGCCTGAGAGGCATTCTCTTTTGAGTCAAATTTCTCCATTGCTCTTTCTTCTTGAACTAGTAGAGAATACAAGGTATCTAATTCAAGTAAATCAGATTCATTTTGATATTTAGAATTAAAAGAGACGTATAATTTCTAAATATTTCATGTATGTTAATATGAATAATAAAATAAAATAACTCATCTAGAAATAATTCACAATTACATTCATTGAACCGAGCTTTAATGTTCTTAATCTTAGCTAGATAATTGACTATATTTTCATCTCCTTTCGTTGGATATGTAAATTGTTCCTTGTTGCCGAAATATTATTTTCAATGTAATGGAAGAATGAAATTACTTATAAATGCTAGCTCTATATTAATTAATTGCATAAAGAGGTCTGTTCAAAAACCAATGGTAATTGGCTAAGCTCACTAAGGAGAATGACATATATGTTCCCAAATTCAAATATTTTTGAATGCGGGGAAAGCCTTGCGTAGCCTGTTGTCCATTTTTTCTCAGCAACTTTGGGCCGAAGAAACTCATTTCATTAATAATAATATATTATATATGTTTTAGTGACGCTTTAAAAGATGATAATGCAAGGCCTTCAAGGGGTTTTAGTTCTTTGATTAAAATATGGAGGGCTACGTGGATTGCAGATGTGGAGATGTTGAATGTTGAAACATCGGTAGGGGTGAGAAGAAGGAGAGGTGAGGGAGATGTGGTTGATGCTATTGTGAATGAATTCTGAATTTTTATTTATCAAAAAATATTTTCCTATGCCATATGTTCTTTGAATTATCAATCGTAGTGGAGGTATAAGGGTTTTTTTTTTCCTTAAGGATGTAGTCTGGTATCAAGAGCTAGTTGTTGTTATGAAGAGAAAGGAAGTGTGGAAGATGGTGGTGTGGCCTGCATGCTAGTGTTAATTGTTTCTTTTCTTTCTTAATGAATGATGAACCAGTTATCTGCTAATAAGATGGAACATCATGTAAGTTCCAATTATTGTGTATTTCAAAATATAATTTCCCAAACATTTCAAGACTATCAAGATCTATGTTGTTTCCTAAAAAAAGTTGTGTGAAAACCTATCATTCATGCAATGGTTCCTATTGAATACCACATTCGACCTTAGAGTCAGAACTAACATATGTATCATGTCTTGTGTCCGTGGTAGTGCGTAAAACATGCCACGGTCTGTAGTTATGCTTGAACACATCCCAAGTTTCATTGATGTCATATAGGGTTGAGTCAAATTTTGAGACTATATATTTATAAAAGGATTATATAAAAGGAGTTATGACCAACAGAAAATGTCATAGGATGTTGAATCCTGAGTTGGGACATCCACAAATCTCATGTGGACCCAAAAAATTGCATGGCTCGATCGTAGTTTCCATTGATCACCTTTACGATTATTGTTGTAGCTCCAATATCAAAATAACCTGAATAAGACGTAAGTGTTCCATGCTTGTAGGGGAAAATCTATATGCATCCAAGAAAATGGTTGTTTCTTGTACATCGACGTCACTTTCAACAACATGTATCAATTTTTTGCCAACATTTAGTGATACAAATGAATGACTGAACATAACAAGTGTAAATTTTTGGAGCATGTTGCATGTTTCTTGTGAAATTATGTCATGTTAAACAACAATTTCTATGAGAATTTTGTGGATTTTAATTTGTGTTGGAGAATCCATGCCAACTTCTCTGAAAATCTAGATAGAATTTGGTGATAGGTTTTTGAACATTGCTCTACTTTTGAGGCATATTTTGTAATATACTTAAGAACTCCATGACGGGAAAGTACCAATTGGAAATCAACATTTGATCTCTATATGGATATCATAATTTGATTGTAGATGTTCAATCTATCATCATTTCTTGAAGGGAGGCACTTAATTTTCCATTCACTTTAAATGAGTAAGGATCAAGTAGGTTACGTGGCCCAGGGGGCATTGTACCTGCATTACAACTGTGATTGATTTCTATACATGCATTTTTTCTTTAAACATTCAGTGTTTCGATGAACACGATTAAGTAGTTCTTCAAGGTCCAAAAGTGGGGAGGATGATAGAATTTGTGTTGTATATAGCAAGCAAGGGTTGTTTAGTAGTGACCTGTGAATAAAATCTAACCGGTTGCAAGTCATGTGAGGGTTATAGAATGACACAAAATTATCAAAGTATTTTTTTTCACCTTGATAGTTGATGTATCTGCCCAATCCATCACATCAAATTTAGGGTTGTTTTAAAGCTAAAATAAACTGTGGAAATGTGCAAAGCCTCTATGTTTTTATTTATACATGTGAGACGAGGGAACATAAACATTAGCTATGTAGTTTGGAACAAAATTATATAAAATTATATTTTATTACTTGTACCAAAAGTATATTGCTCCAAGTTCCTTCTGCAATGTTTCTTTATGAAATATTGTGAATTTTTTATGCAGTTATGTTGATACTCGATGAGGTTACAAATAATGTTAAGGGTTCTCCAATGTTGTGCAACTCGAGGTTCAATAGGGCATGCACTAAACATAATAATGTGGAGATTTGTCCATTTAGTGTCTACAACACTTAGAGCGAAGAATAAGGTTGGTGTCCCTAATTGTTCTACCATATCTAAAAGCTCACTTTTGCTTTTTTCCCAAAATTATCGTGTCCATCGTGTTGAGTTGTGGAGCTAAATTACTTCAGATTAGCATGCAATATGAAACTTGCTGGAAAAAATAGTAACTGACATCAATTATGGAGGGAATGACAGCAATCACCTATGTCTGGCATTGGTCAAGCAAGGAGGAACTGACATTAGTTAGGGCTAGCCAACGTCGGTTACCTATGTGGGAGTGTTTTATTTATCTCTTGGGAATTATATCTATTTTTAGTATTAAAGTAGATATATTGATTATAATTACATGGCTAAGTGCCCTAAGTTTGTATATGCCTATATGAGCATGGAAATCTAGGGTTTAGAACTAATAGTTAAGAATAACTTGCAAAAGTTGATCATTATTGTGAGAGTGATAATTCTTGGAGAAGCAGAAAAATCTTGAGAGAAAGAAATTACTGTACATCTAAGAGGTGTGGAAGATTGTAAATCTTCATTGTATATGTTGTGAAATCTTTGGATAATATATTGGTGTGTTTCTTGGTGGACGTAGTCCACACTGGGTGAACCACATTAAATCTGGTGTTTATTTAGATCTCTTTTTTTGTATATTTCTTCTGGTAGAATATCCATTTTTATTTGTGTGTATGCTTAAATCTAATATATTATCTGTACAACCGGTGTGCTAACCACAAAAAATGGTATCAGATATTTTTTTGAGGGTTTTGTGTGTTGACAGATTAACTCGTAGAGGGTTTTATGATTGAGTGGGAACTACAAAAATGGTAGAAGAAAACAAATACAAGGTAGAGAAGTTTGACGGTCGAAATTATCAATTATGGAAAATACAGATTGAGGATTATCTGTATCAAAGAGATTTGTATTTACCATTCAATGAGAAGTCTATACCTATGAAGATGACTGATGAAGAATGGAATATTCTTGATAGAATGGCTTTGGATCTATAAGATTGTGCCTAGTAGAATCCATGGCTTCCAATATTATAGAAGTGATATCTATAGTAGAGTCAATGAAATATCTTGCTAATTGATATGAAAAAGCTAATGCTTCAAATAAAGTTTATTTGATGAAGAAAACTATATATTTCTAAGATGCATGAAGGTTGATCTACATCTAGTCATTTGAATGATTTCAAATCTATTGTAAATCAGTTAAAATCAATTGATATACCATTTGATGATGAAGTGAAATAACTTTTGTTCTTATGTTATTTGCCTGATAGTTGGGATAACTTGGTAATGGTTGTTAATAATACAACATCTACTAATTATATTTTGAATTTTGATGATGTGGTTGGTATAATATTGAATGAATAAATTCACAAGAAGAGTACAGAGGAAGCATCATATGGGAATGCTTTGAATATAGAAATCAGGGGTAGGAAGAAGGAAAAATCCAATAGTAAGAGTAATGGGAAATCAAAGTTGAGGGATATTAAATCTAAATCCTGAGGTAAGGGAATTACTTGTTGGAAATGTGGAAAGAAAGGACATGTAAAGAAATATTATTAGTCAAAGGATAAAGGGAACTAACAATCAGACAAAGGTAAAGAAACAAATCTATTTGCAGTAGAGGTAATGCGAGATTCTCTTATTCTTTCTTTAGATAATAGATTTGAATCACGGGTTTTAGATTTAGGAACTTCTTTCCATGTAACCCCTAATAAGAGTTATTTCAGAAATTATGTCTAGGGAAATTTTTGGGCATGTTTATTTGGGGGATGATGTACCTTGCAGTATTACTTGTAAAGGTGAAGTTCATCTAAAATTGCAGAATGGAAATACATGGGTATTGAAATATGTGAGGCATGTACCAAGCCTCAAGAGGAATCTTATTTCTACAGGGTAACTAGATGAATCTTGTTGCATGGTTACATTCACAATAGACTCTTGGAAAATCACCAAGGGTGCTTTTGTTGTGGCAAGAGGTAAGAAGGTATGAACGTTATATTTATCTACATGTGTTACTGATTCCTTTTTTACATTATCTACTTCAGATTCAAATGCATTTATGTGGCATAATCAGTTGGGCCATATGAGTCAAAAAAGAATGTAGATCTTAAAGGCTAAGGGTAAGTTATCAGTTTTGAAAGATTTAGATCTTGATTTCTATGAGCATTGTGTCTTTGGAAAGAAAAAGAGACTGAGATTTCTCAAAGTTGGGACAGCTAAGACGGAGCAAAAATTACAGCTTGTACACTCAGATGTGTGGGGACCAGCTCAGGTAGCTTTTCATGGAGGATCTCAATATTATTTTACTTTCATTGATGATGCTACAAGAAAGGTATGGGTTTATTGTGTTAAATGTAAATATGATGTTTTTGAAACTTTTAAAAGATGGAAATCCCTTGATGAGAATGAATCAAATTCAAATTTAAAATGCCTTAGATATTATAATGGTGGTGAATATTTTTTTTTTTATTATTGGCAAATAGTTTTTTGAAAGGGACTATACCCTTGTACAGCAAGGCTCAGAAGCCAGAATAGGAAAATAAAGCTCGAAAAAAAGGATCAACATCCTGATATAACAATAAGGACCAAGTGCAGAACGCAGTCTGCAAAGAAACAATCAACAGCAACACAACAGCAAAAAAACACCTGCTGGACAGTGATCAAACAGCAAACACGCAGTGGTCCGGCCACAAAAATGATAACAATGTACTCCGGCCGACCACTAACGGAGAAAACAACCAGACGATCATCACAAAAGAGCCCAACAAAAACTGACAAGGAAGGAACCAACAAAAGCAAACCAGCTGCAACAAAACAGCAACAAAACAACAACACAGCTGCCTAGCAACTGCGTAGCAGGCCATAAGCCAAAATGTAGCAATGATAGCGCCCAAAAAGATAAGAATCAAATCTTGTCCGATATGGTGGGGGATTTAGATTTGGCATTACCCTTCTTTTTCCGATCCACCACTGTCCATTCCTGATTTCCCACATCCACTACAGTCGGAAAAACTGCAATAGGTTTGATGGGGGAGTGACCCAAATGGGAGGTCGGAATATCTTTAATCACTGAATCAGCAGCCTGTAAAGAATAATCTGGAGGCTTCTCTGTATTGGTTTGTGAATCAACCATGATGGGTGAGTTAGCTTGCAGGGGGGCACTCGAATCCTTAGCCGGATTTGAGTCGATTGTAAGATGTTCAGGTAGAGAATCCCTCCACCAGGCTGTTTTGGTCTTACGTTTGGAGTGTTCACAGTCATCTGTAACATGACCAGTTTGGAAGCAACGCCTACATCTGAAGGCAAGTCTCTCATAGTCTATCCTCTGCACCCAGAGCCTGGCTCCAATCTGAAGATTGATTTCTGCTGGTAAACATTTGGAGGTATCGAGATCAACCAGGACTTTTAATGATTATTGTAGCAAGACTTTTAATTATTATTATTCAGTTAATGAGATATGTAGAGAAAGTATGGCTCTAAGAACACCACAAGATAATGGTGTTGTAGAAAGAATGAACAGGACAATCATGGAATGTGCTAGAAGTATGAGGATACATTCTGGATTGCCCTTACAGTTTTGGGCCAAAAAATTTGATACAATGGTTTATTTTATTAACCTTGAGCCTTCAAGTTCACTAGATGGAGGAATACTAGAGGAAGTTTGGACCAGAAAATAGGTAGATCTTTCTTTTCTTAAAGTTTTTTGTTCAGAAGATTTTGTGCATATTAATAAGGAAAATAGGAAAAAGTTGGATGTAAAATCTAAGAGATACACTTTCATTGGTTATGGATCTAGTGATTTCAAATTCCGTTTTTGGGATTTAAAGAATTATTAAATTATTAGGAATCGTGATGTTGAATGTAATGAAAAGAGAATGTACAAGGATCAAATTTTGGTACCCAAGGATGAACTAGTTGAGAAGTTTGTGAATGAAAATGAACTCTCAGATTTAAAATTAATACTGACATTGGTTAGCAAAAATGATAGCGGTTATAGAAGATCCAAACTGACATCGATTAGCAAAATCATCGTCGGTTACAGGGGATTGGTGTGATTCACTGAAAAAATTGGATACAAATGTCCAGGAGGTCCATAATAGAGCTCTGGTACCCTAAATTCATGTGATAAGGTCACAAAGGGTAAGTAAACCTCAATAAATATTTACACTTTCTCTATTTTATTTATTATTGACTGATAATGGTGAACCAATTTTTTTTTGAAGAAGTAATGCAGGATAAGACTCACATCTAGTGGGAACATGGCATGGATGGGGAGATGGACTTTGTGGAAAAAAACAAAACTTGGGATTTGGTTAAATTTCTAGAAGGTAAGAGGACATTGTAGAACAAGTGGGTTTACAGGATCAAGGAAGAAGAGGGTAGATAAGAAAGGTAAAAGGAAAGGCTTGTAGTAAAGATATTTACACAGAAAGTAGGTATTGAATTTGGTGAAATATTTTATCCTATTGTAAAAATGACTTCTATTCGTAATGTATTGAGTTTAGTTGTAGTAGAGGATTTTCATTTAGAGCAACTAGATGTGAAGATGGATTTCTCTCATGGTGATTTGGATGAAGATATTTACATGCAGCATCTGCTTGAGTATGAAGTCAAGGGTAAGGAGAAATTAGTGTGTAGGTTGAAAAAGAGCCTATATGTGCTCAAGCAAGCTCCAAGGAAATGGTACATGAGGTTTGATAGTTATGCATGAGCATGGTTACTTTAGATGTGAATCTAACCATTGTGTTTATTTAAAAAAATATTGAAAATGGGAGCTATATTATTTTGTTACTGTATGTGGATGATATGCTTATTGCATGATCTAGTATGTAGAACATTGGTGAGCTTAAGATAAATCTAGCTCACACATTTTCCATGAAGGATTTAGGAGATGCAAAAATAATCCTTGGCATGTAAATATATAGGGACATGAAGAACAAGAAATTGTATTTGTCTCAAGAGGATTATATCTACAAGGTGTTAAAAAAGGTTCAAGATGCAAAATGCAAAACCTATTAACACACCTATGGCTGGACACTTCAAATTGAGAAAAGATCAGTTTCCTTCATCACATGAGGAGGTCAAATACATGACACATGTGTCATATGCTTTAGCAGTTGGGAGTCTCATGTATGCTATGGTTTGTACCAGACCAGACATTACATAGGCAGTGGGAATTGTGAGTAGATATATGGCCAATCCAGGTAAAGAGCATTGGAAATTAGTCCAATGGATACTTAGGTATTTGAAAGGGACATATAGCATGCAATTATGCTATGGAGGTTTGGATATCATTATGTGGCTATGTTGATTCAGATATGGCTAGAGATATGGATGGTAGAAGGAGCACTACTGGATATATTTTCACAGTAGGTGGAATGACAATTAGCTGGATTTCAAGATTATAGAAGGTTGTAGCTTTTTCTACTATAGAAGCAGAGTATGTTGTGGCTAGAAAGGCTAGCAAGGAGATGATATGGATGAGTAAGTTCATGAAAGAGTTGGGAAAGGAGAAAGATGATTGGAAATTGTTCAGTGACAGTCAGAGTGTAATTAATTGAGCAAAGAACTTAGTATTTCATTCGATAACGAAACACATTAAGTTGAGGTATCACTTCATATGGCAAGCATTGGAGAATGGGAAGTTGAATCTGGAAAAGATTCATACAAGTGAGAACCTTTCCCAATCAGGTATTTGGCTTCATTGGAGCCAAAGAAGAATCCAAAACCAGCCATGTTCATTTTAGGGCATGAGGATGAGTTACAAAGCACTAAGAATCAACTGTTGTACCTCTTCAATAAAAATTCAGAGCAACTAAAAGAGGTATTGGTTTTGTCTTCAATTGATACTTTGGTTATTTGGGTGGAAGATCAGCTTGTAGTTAGTTTTTCACTCATCCAACCAGCCATGTTTAGTGCCAAATTAGTTACATGGCTGTCATTTTTTAGGAAGGGAAGCTATTTCTCCCTGCCAGTTGTGGGTTTTGTCTGAGTTCCCTTTGCTCTTGGTTAGAGTAGAGTAGGTAGGTTTTTTTTTATAAAAATAAGTTCTTGTGCACACTTTACATGTTCCATTTGGAGCATGTATGATATTTAGTTTGTATATAGTTTTTGGTGCTGTTGTATTGCTCTTGCACAATTCATTTCAGTTGGCATTTTGGTGAAGATCAACTCCAATTTTCAGTGGGTTTCCAAGTGATTTAGAGGTCAAATTTTTCAGAGTTAGATCAAAGAATTGGTTATCATGCTTGACTCCATGCCTGGATGAAAAAAATTCCACTGATCATTTATCCAGCAGGCAGATGACCCCTGTGAGTCGCCATAGTTGTTAACCAAAATAAGCTCCCCTTATTTTTGGGTTAACTCAATACCTTTTGTACTTCAGTCCAGATTTTAGAAATTTAAAGCATTCAAAGGTTGCTAGAAAATGTTCCATCAGATAGAGAATTTCTTCCCCTTTCCAGAAAGGTAAAGAAATATTTCTAACTCCTTGTATTTTTTGAGTTATGGCTCGGCGGAGTTAGAAGGGAAACTTTTCCCAAGGTGGACTTGTGGAGCTTGGGAGAGTTTTTTGCCAAAGGAACTCAAACCAGTGGGGCATCGAAGGAAAAAGTGAAAAATTGTCTTTTCTTCCAAAAGGCATAAAATCAAAATGTGACCCGTAGCCCCATCAAAAAGCTAATGCGGGGATGCAGGACTTCGGAGGTAAATTAGATTTTTTGACTTTTTCTCAAAAAATGTAAAATGGAAAAAGGAATCCCTTGCCTCCATCAACCCCAATGGATGTCACATCATCAGTGGATTTGTCAGGAAAAGTTTTTAAATTCACTCAAAGCCAAATTTGTAGGAAATGTAAGGAAAAAACACAGAAGGCCATATATTTTGAGCTAGAGCTCCATTTTTGACAATCTTGGTACCAATGGAAAGATATGGAGATTTTCTTCATATGGAGTCTTCAATTTTGTATTTTTCTAGAGATTTCTTGGAGAAAATTTCAAACCGTGATTTGGCATGGAAAACCCGTAGAACCAATTTTCAACCACCAAATTTAATGAAATATGGAGTCTTTTCTCCCTTGAATAGATAAAATGCATTTGGGAATGGAATTTATAGATGGATCCTTGACTTTTCGACCAAATTTATGAATGTTGTCAGTGGTTGGAGAAGAGAATCATATTTTCTCGTGTTTTTTCCTCTCTTTTTACATTTTTTTATATATTGTAACAAAGGCACATTTTCAAGAAGGAAGTTAGTGTTTGTTGACTCTTCTTCTTAGCCTCCCTCTTATTTTATTCCCTAGGATTGAAAATGGAGTTGGAACCTCCTACCCTGCTCTATATTGGCATTTTTTTGCCTCTTGCCCGTGAAATGGTGCACTGTGTAAATCAGGAGTAATAAAAACATGTTTTTGTGATGCATTTTTCCATCATTTTCTCGTTTTTGGTTGTTTCTTCTTGCCTCTCATTTTTGCAGGGCATCTGTGTATGTTTGAATGTCATTTGCAGGTTTTAGAGCTATACTTTTAGGAATTTTGGAACATTTTCTATGTGAAGTCCATCTCTATTCTGTGATGCACTTGTCCATACTCTCCATTGCTCACCTCCCTTTATTTCTATGGTAGTTTAGTAGATGATCAAGATTTTCCTTCTCTGGTGTATCACCATTTTAGTGTAGGCTCTGTTTTTCCTTGTTTCCTTTCTCTCCTTATCTCCCTGGAAGGTAGATTAGGATTAGATTAGCTTTCCTACACTAGAATAACTTGTGGCAAGTATTTTAGGAAGAGGAACCAGCCTTCTCTAGAGGATCATTCCCATTTAGAAGTCCCACTGCTTGGGGAATGATCCAATGTTATGCAAATCACACCAAATGACCCTACCATAGAAAAGTAGATCCGTAACTCATTTGGGGGTGCTATAATTTTGCACTAACAGTTTTGGCACACCCGGTGGGACCTTAGAGGTCTCCACTTCATTGCAACAAGATTGATGTGCACTTTTTGTAGTTTCCAGCTTATTAGAAGCTTCAATTTTCACATCTGGTGACTCCATATGGTAAACAACTCATTCTTTGAGTTGCAGACCTGTTTTCCATTCACTTATATTCATCCTTCTTTCCATATTGTTTCATTCTTTCCATTCCATGAAGTTATGCAATCATGACTTCATTTCCACCATGGAATTCACATGTACATCAGCAACAACACATTCCAACTCCAATAAGCTTTACAAATCATTAAAATCAACATTTTGAGCAAATCCAAAATCAGCATGGTTACCCCTATGAGAAGCAGTGCCAAAATCAGTTTGGCTATGGAGATTTCCAAGAGCAGGGGTATGAAAACAATGAAGAAAATCAAATGTAAGATGCTGGTCTACTGGAGAAGATTCAAAAAATGGAGATTGACATGGTGCAGTCAAGAGCTATAGCTCAAATGAAGGCATTCAGAATTGGTTGTAGGGCACCCTGTCCATGGGAAGGCCCTTTTCAAAGAAACTAGAGCCCTCAAGAGAAGTTGGACTTCATAATTGAGATGCTGCCCCAACTTGCACAATGGACCGAGGAGATAGAAGCATATGAGTAGAGTCTGAATCAACCTTGTCAATGGGTAAGTCATTCAGCAGTTCCTTATATTTCTTATTCTTCATCTCAAGCTCTACCATTTCAATAATGTCAAGTTGTAAACCCAGGGAATGCTACTCCAATTGTGAAAACCATCCCCCCATCCCCTAGTATTCCATATCATCTCAACTTTTCTTCCCTATTCTCTTCTAAATCCCAACCCCCTCCACAAGAGCAAAAAGAAACACCTTCCTCTCCAAAGAAACAAGAAGTTTTGTCCTTCCCACTACCATAAACAAATGCACAAATGATTGAACCCCAAACTAATTCTCCTCTTTCCTTCCCAATTCCATGTGAGGAGGAATAGATTGCAAAAATTAGTCAAGGATAGAAAGAAGAAGAGCTGGTAAAAGAAGAAATGGTTAAGAGCTTATTGAGCTTAGCTCTTAGGTTTGGGATAACAGAGATTCCTTTGCTAGTTAAGCCTACAGAGGAGGTAAAAGTTGAGGAACCAGAGGTGGTCAAGGTAGAGTTTGTTGTAGCAGAAGAAGAACAAAGAAAAAGGGAAGAAAATCAACAACCTTTTTCCTAAAAATATAGTGCCCATGTTGGCACTCTGCTTGAAGAAAATGTTGATCCAATAAAAGTTGCACAATCAGCCATGGAAGAGAAAGAACAATCAGCTCAAAGCCCCATTGATGAGGAGAAAATGGAAGAAATCGAATGAGAGTTTGTAGTAGCAGAAGAAGAAGGCATCATTGGAAACTTTTTTCTTTCATTTGAAGGGCCTGATTTGGTTAATGAATCCATCATGGGAGAGGAAGAACCAAAAACTTCAAGTTCAGTTAGAGAGGAGCACATGAAGGTGGACAAAAAAAATTCAGAGGCATGGAACCATCTGCTGGTTGCACATAAGATAGCAGATCTCTCCCCCATTCAATCTCTTCCAAATTCTAACTATGTGGAGGATTTTGAACTCACTAGCTTCATGTTTGAAGATGAAGCTTCATCTGGTTAAAATAATGCAGATTTTGAGATCACCATACAAGAGGGGGAAACTTGGCTATAGCAGGACAACATAGAGTTTGGTTTTTTATCAAAATTAGAGGGATGTTTTGATAGGGAGCATCCCACATAAGTTACAATATTTTCTTCCCCATCATTCACCATTCAAGAGCTTGCTGCCATGAAAGAAAAATTGCAAGCACAACCAACATTTTCCACCATGCTTCTTGAATCAAGGTTGGGAGATTTTGATCTTCCAAAGGCCACATCCACCATGAGAGGGAACTGCCAAGAAGACATTGCTTTCACAAATAGTCCTCTAGGACAACTAAAGTAGAAATTTTGATTTGAAAAACTTCATGCCAGAAAAAAGGGTTGTCCAAGAGCAGATTGATCTTCAAAGAATCAGAAGGAGAACTCTTAGAGCCAACAATGTATAGCAGCAGAGTATGATGATGCAAAATCAGCTCTAATGGATGTTGCAATCAGAGATGAAGATCTGTAAATTCTAGAGGAGTTTTATTCTGCTATGGAGGAAGAAAAAGAGCATAAGAGTTCCACCACTTCTTCCACACCATCCATTCAAGAGGATCTGCAAGAAGACTCCATTCTTGGATTTGAAAATCAAAGCTATGGGCATATCAAATGGACCAAACCTTTCCCAATTAGGTATTTGGCTTCATTAAAGCCAAAAGAGAAGCCAAAACCAGCCATGTTCATTTTAGGGCATGAGGATGAGCTACAAAGCACCAAGAATCAAATGTCATACCTCTTCAATAAAAATATAGAGCAACTAAAAGAGGTATTGGTTTTGTCTTCAATTGATACTTTGGTTATTTGGGTGGAAGATCAGCTTGTAGTTAGTTTTCACTCATCTAACTAGCCATGTTTAGTGCCAAATCAGTTGCATGGTTGCCATTTTTGAGGAAATTAAGCTATTTCTCCCTGCTAGTTGTGGGTTTTGTTTGAGTTACCTTTGCTCTTGGTTAGAGTAGAGTAGGTAGGTTTGTTTTTAAAAAAATAAGTTCTTGTGCACACTCTGCATGTTCCATTTGGAGCATGTATGATTTTCAGTTTGTATATAATTTTTGGTGTTGTTGTATTGCTCTTGCATAGTTCATTTCAGTTGGCATTTTGGTGAAGATCAAATCCAAGTTTTAGTGGGTTTCCAAGTGATTTAGAGGTCAGGTTTTCAGAGTTATATCAGAGAATTGATTATCAGGCTTGACTCCATGCCCAATGGATGCCAAAAAGGCCACTGATCATTCTTCAAGCAGGCAGATTACCCTTGTGAGTCGCCAAAGTTGTTAACCAAAATAAGCTCCCCTTATTTTTGGGTTAACTTACCACCTTTTGTGCTTCATTCCAGATTTCAAAAATTTAAAGCATTCAAAGGTTTATGGATAATTCTCCATCAAATAGATAATTTTTTACCCTTTCCAGAAAGGTAAAGAAATCTTTCTAACTCCTTGTATTTTTTGAGTTATGGCTTGACGGAGTTAGAAGGGAAATTTTTCCCAAGACAGACTTACGGAGCTTGGGAGATTTTTTTGCCAAAGGAACTCAGACCAGTATGGCATCGAAGGAAAATTCAAAAAAAATCTTTTCTTCCAAAAGGCATAAAATCAAAATGTGACCCACAGCCCTATCAAAAAGCTAATGCGGAGATGCGGGACTTCAGAGGTAAATTAGATTTTCTGACTTTTTCTCAAAAAATGTAAAATGGAAAAAAGGAATCCCCCACCTCTGCTGAACCCAATGGATGCCACGTCATCAGCGGATTTATGGGGAAAATTTCAAAATTTTCTCGTAGCTAAATTGTCAGGAAATGTAAGAAAAAAATAGAGAAGGCCATATCTTTTTGATCTAGAGGTCCTGTCATCACCAATCCGGCACTATGATAATTATTCACTAGGAACTCCTTGTGCTATGATTATTAACTAATGCACAACTCTTAGTTTGGTGGATGTAATCTGGAAACACAACAACAAAAATAACATAAGAATACCATAGACTATTATAAGAAGGAATGATGATAAATCTGAAATATTAGAGTAAATTATAATATTAACATGAAATTGTTACAATCTCACCCATGAGGTACTTCAAGTGTTACTGAATTCACTTGCCTTCCACCAATACTATGGGAGAAACTTCACAATTACACCTCTCAATGGCTTCTTTAACACACCTTCAAAATGATGGCTTCCTTTACACACTTACTCATACAATATTTATCACTACTTCCTTCTATGCTAAATGAGGGGGGTGGCCTCTTTATTTATAGAACTTCCAGGCTTATCCATCTTATCTCTAAGATAGGATAAGAAATCCACTCTGACGAATCATATTCCATACCTTAACTCTTATCTATACATATAAGCTTATCTTTTAAGATAAGATAAACTTTATCATTTCACATGGGTTCCACATTTTTTATACTTTTTACACAAAATATTTATGACCTCATTCCTTGTCCTTATTACCAATATAATATTTCTAATTCCTAATCATGTAAACCCTACTTCTATACTTACCCCAACTTTGACATTTTAACATTACCAGACCACTTACGACAAATATTTACTTTTTACCACAACATTCCTATTGTACTTTTGACTATTACCATACTATACATTATTGGCGGCATCGTACTGGGAGCACCGTTATCTTCTATCAGACGCTACTACTAATTATACTTAACAACATCCTCTTCCTAATACATACATTAATGAAATAGAAATTACGGAGGAAAATTTTAGTGTCGACATCTTCTCCCTTCCTAGCTTCTACTTCGTCCTTGGAATAGACTATTCTGGTGCTTGGAAAATATTCAAAGTTGTCGTGGTTGACCCATTTCATAATGGGAGTGCCATCCAATTCCTCCAGTCACTACGTACCATTTTCATGCACAACTACTATTTTGTAGGGCCCCATCCATTTTGGAAGAAATTTTCTCTGTCTTCTTTTTTTGTATCTGGAATCATATACTAGAACCAAATCATTCACATGAAATGGAGACCAACGGATATTTTGATCAAAGTATTTCTTCTGCTTCATTTTGTTTCTTATAGCTTGTATCCTTCGCTATTTCCCTCATTTCCTCTAGCAAATGAAGATGTACCAACCTTTCTTTTATTGAATCACTTTCATCCATCTTTTCATTTTTCATAACTCTCATAGTGGGAATATCAAACTCAATAGGAAGAACTAGATCAATGCCATAAGCCAACTGAAATGGGGAGTATCCTGTTGCTGACTTTAATGTTTCCCTATATGCCCACAATGCTGCATGAATCCTTTTATCCCACTTATGTACCAACAAGGTTGCATCTTTTGCTAGAATTTTACATAACACAAAATTTGTTCGTTCCACCTGTTTATTTGTGCTTGGCTTGTATGTTGTTGCCTTCATGTGCTTAATAGAAAATTTTTTGACTAGGGCTTCTACCACCTAATTAATGAAGTGGCTTCCTTGATCTGTTATAATTTCTAATGGGCAACCAAATCTGATGACAATGCGTTCATATATGAACCTTGCCACTTCATCCAAAGAAGTTGTTTTCAATGGCCTAGCTTCAACCCACTTGGTTAAATAATTTGTGACAACTACAATATACTTATTTTGGCATGGGGTGGTTGGAAGTGGACCTACAATGTCTATTCCCCACTTTTCAAAGGGACCAAGTGGAAGAATAGGACATAATGGAGCTGATGAAATCTTACGGTTACCATGTGTTTGACAAATATCACATGTCTTACAATAATTATAACAATCTTTAAAAAGAGTGGGCCAGTGATAACCTGCATCCAAGATCCTTCTTGCTGTAAGTTGTTTAGAGAAGTGCCCTCCACATGTACCATTGTGAAATTATTCTATTAGCTCCTTCCTTTGATCATATCTAACTACCCTCTTGTACTATCCATCAGGTCCTATTCGAAATAATACTCCATGTAGAATAGAATATGGATGACTAGCTTGAGTAATCTTCCTCTTAGTCTTTGCATTGGCACCATCAGGAAACTTAAATTCATTTCTAGATAATTCCAAATATCTATGTATTCACTAGGGATTGTGTCAAGGGATAACAATGTTGCATCTGGGAAATCATCATCATCACAAGATGAACCTAAACCATCATAGGCTCAAGAGAGTGCATCTGCATTGACATGCTTCTTTCCTGGCATATCTATAATATCAAATTCAAATTCTTGTAGCAAAATTATCCATCTTGCTATCCTCCCTGATGGGTTAGGCTTATTGATAATATATTTTAGAGCCTGATGATCTGTTATAACTATAAATTTCTGCCCTAGCAAGTAATTTCTAAACTTCTTTATAGCAAAAATGATAGCTAGAGCCTCTTTTTCAGTTACAATATAATTTACCTTAACACTGCTCATTTGTCTGCTCCCAAAGTAAACTAGATGTTCATTCCCATTTTCATTCTTTTGGCTCAGAGCACTTCCTAGTGCTGCATATGAGGCATCAGTGTAAACAATGAATGGCTTGCTCTAATCTGGATTCTTTAAAATAGGTGAAGACACCAGGGCTTCCTTCAGTTGTCCAAAAGCTTCATGTGCCTTATTTCCTAGTTCATAAGTAACATCCTTCTTCAAGAATTGGGTTAGTGGCTATGAAAATCTTTGAGAAATTCTCGATGAACCTTCTATAGTAACCCACATGGCCTAAAAATGATCTCAACTTACTTCTATTCATAGGAAATGGTAACTCTTTGATTTTTTAAACTTTATCTGGATTAGTACCAATACCATCTCTAGATACAACATGCCCTAACAAAACACCTTTAGAACATTTAAAGACATAATTTTTAGGGTTTAGTGAGGCTTGTGCTTCATCTAACCTTTGAAATGTTGTCTCCATCTGGTGAAGGTGGTCCATCTTGCTCCCATAGATGCAAAAATCATCCAGAAATACTCTGATGAAGGTCCCAATGTAGGGTTCGAACACCCTATTCATCAAACGCTGGAATGTTGCTGGAGCATTACAAACCCAAAAGGCATAACTCTATAAGCAAACGTTCCCCAAGGAGTGGTGAACGTGGTCTTCAGCTGATCTTTCTCTGCTATACGAACTTGGTTGTAGCCGCTATATCCATCATCAGCAAAAAAACTATAGCACTCCTGGCCAGCTACTTCGTCCAAGATCTGATCTGAAAATGGAAGAGGGTAATGATCCTTCTTTGTTGCCTTATTGAGCTTCCTGTAATCAACACAAATGCGTAGCTTCCCATTCTTTTTTATTGAGATCACAATGGGAGAAACCCATTCTGAATTCTCCACAGCAAATATGAATCCTGCATCAAGCAACTTATCTATTTTTTTTTCTTTTACAGTCTTGGAAAAATTAGGATTCATTCTATATATGGCATTTGCTTTATGGGCTTAGCACCATCTACCAGCTCAATAGAATGTTCTACCCAACTTACTTGACGGAGTTCCTTGTAATCAAAAGTGAATAGGTGTATGTACCTTCGAAAGAGCTGGAGGTAGGATTCCTTCTCACTCTCCATCACAGCATCACCAATCTTTATTTGTTGGAGAGACGATCATCTTCTTCTTCAGATAATTTTATGGGGTCATGAGTTGGTGTGACTGGAAGGATATCCATGACTGAAACATCAACCTCACTTTCTTCATCTTCAGTGTCCACTTCACTGGTACTAGAGTAATCAGAGGATGTCCAATCATCAGTTTCATCACTTGAATCCACAGGTTCTGCTTTATGATGTCGAGGGATCACGTTTATCTTCACCCTCTCTCTACCACCACGTCCAAGTGTCATGAAACCTTCATTCCAGTAGTTTTTCTTGCATGAACTCTCCTTAGCCATGGTCTTCCCAGCACATTGGGTACGCAAACAGTACCATTTTTCATCACCTGAAAGTCTACCACACATACAACACCCATAACAGATATTGCCACATTTGAAACTACACCTTCTGGTTTAGTTTTTTTTCCCTTATTTAATGACCTTAACATAAGTGTTGAAGGGCGATCAATTTTTAAACCCAAATATTCATTACAGACTCGGTCATTACATTAACTGCAGCACCTCCATCAACTAAGACATCATGAATTGAAATACCATTACATAATACCTCAGCTTGTGGAGCATAGGGATCTGCCTCTGCCTCCAAACAGGGACCTCAACCTCCTTCCTTCGTCGAGCATGAGTCCACTTCGCAGCTCCCCCCCTCTCTTCTCAGAAGACATAGCCAAGAGTTGACCATATGTAATATTTGCAGGCCTTTTGGACAGATCTTCCAAGATGGAGTGGTCCTTGCCCCTGTGAAATCAAAAATCCTGCACACCCAACTTTTTCTTCTCCTATGTTTCTTACTAGTTTCTCCTTTCATCTTCTTAGGATCATTTCCATCTTGATTATCTTTTTTTTTTCTTTTTTTTTGTTACAAAACACACATCTACTTCATTATTTCTCTCTTATCTACTACATCAAAAGAATTCACAGGTGCTTTTCCTTTATCATTATCTCCTTTACCAGATGTAGAAGCTCTATCTGGACAATTATACTTATAATGACCCTTTTTTTTATAACAACCATAACAACAACTTCAAAAATTTTTCTTTTTGGACCTCTATCTCCTCCCTGAGAACTAAATTCTTTTCCTTGAAGAAGATTAATAGTTAACTGACCATCTTTTTGAGCAGATCTTCATACTCAGTAGATGTACTAGGAGAAATATTTGTGCTCACGGAGAGTGGTTGTGGATTCTGGACCAAAGGTGCTGGTGTAGGCTCTACTTTAGCAACAATTTCTTTGGGCTCCTCTTCCATGCTTTCTTCTTGCCTTCTTGCAATCTCCTTTGCTTGTTCAATGGTAGCTGGGCGGTCATACTTCACTCGTTGTCTGATCTCTGGCTTCATCCCAAGAATGAAGTGCTTACAGAGGAGATTATCCACGCCATTCATCAACCCATCCGCTAATCCTTCCTTCCGGATCTGGGCATCGAGCTTCCTCCTTAGCTCTAGAACACGAGCATGATAATCCCTTATCTTCTCCTTCTCTCCTTGGGATAGCTTTGTGATCTCGATCATGAGATCTGCATATTTCTGTTGTTCACCAAATTCTTCAAGAAAACTTTCAGTTAATAAATCCCATGATTTTTCACATTATCACCTAGTGTTTCAAACCACCTAAGTGCTGAACCATCCAAAAAGGTAGGAAAAAATTCAGTCCATTGTTCCCTTCTTATAAGGCCATTACAAACAAGATCGTTTAAACTCTTGAATGAAAGAAGAAGCATCTTCATTAGATTGAGCTGAAAAAAAAAACAGGAATCTTTCCCATTTTCAAAAGTAACCACCGTGAAATACCAACCCACAAGTACAATCAACAAGACTTATGTGCACAAATAATTGGAATCACTATACTAGAAAGTGACTTTACACCTTTCTACAGTAAAATAGAAATGACCACGGTAAACTATGGTAAAAACTTGACTTACTTTACTGTGGTAAAAACTGACTTTACTGTGGTAAACACTATTCACGGTAAAAAGTGAAGTTACTGCGGTAAATACTATTCACGGTAAAAAGTGACTTTACTGCGGTAAATACTATTCCCAGCAAAAATGACTTTACCATGGTAACTACTATTCATGGCAAAAATGACTTTTACCATGGTAACTACTATGCACAGTAAAAACAAGGTTACCCTCCAATTGATTTTTGACTAAGTGGGAATATCTCTCCAGAAAATCCACCAACGAGGAATGGTCCCGGCAACGGAACCAAAATGTCATCACCAATCCGGCACTATGATAATTCTTCACCGGGAACTCCTCGTGCTATGATTATTTACTAATGCACAGCCTTTAGTTTGGTGGATGTAATCTGGAAAAACAAAACAACAACATAACACAAGAATACCATCGACTATGATAAGAGGAATGATGACAAATCTGAAATATCAAAGTAAATTATAATATTAACATGAAATTGTTACAATCTCACCCATGAGGTACTTCAAGTGTTATTGACTTCACTTGCCTTTCACCAAGACTATGGGAGAAACTTTACAATTACACCTCTTAATGGCTTCTTCAACACACCTTTAAACTGATGGCTTCCTTCGCACACTTCCTACAATATTTCTCACTACTTCTTCTATGCTAAATGAGGGGGGGGGTGGCCTCTCTATTTATAGAACTTCCAGGCTTATCCATCTTATCTCTAAGATAGGATAAGAAAAATCCACTCTGACGAATCATATTCCATACCTTAACTCTTATCTGTACATGTAAGCTTATCTTTTAAGATAAGATAAACCTTATCATTTTACATGGGTTCCACATTTTTTAGACTTTTTACAAATAAAATACACAAAATATTTATGACCTCACTCCTTGTCCTTATTACCAATATAATATTTCTAATTCCTAATCATGTAGACCCTACTTCTCTAATTACCCAAACTTTGACATTTTAACATTACCGGACCACTTACGACAAATATTTATTTACTTTTTACAACATTCCTATTGTACTTTGACTGTTACCGTACTCCACATTATTGGCGGCCGTACTGACGGCGCCGTTATATCTTCTATCGGACGCTACTACTAATTATACTTAACAACATCCTATTCCTATACATACATTAATGAAAGAAATTATGGAGGAAAATTTTAGTGTCGACAAAACCTTTCCCAAAGCACTTCATTATTCCAAAGTTTGAAAAAATATAAAAGCAAAGGTGATCCTCAGGATCACATCAAAGACTTTTATATGGATTGCCAAGAGGTCGCATATAGTGATAATTTCTTTGATACAACTTTTAACTCGCAGTCTAGGGGGTATTGCCATTAGAATAGTTCTTTAGCATACCTAAGGATCTATTACATAAACGTGGCCCGCACTAGCAGAGAATTTGTATGTCATTATTCCTTCAACATGGAAAATGATAGCGCGATGAAATGATCTTTGCAATGCCAAAAAAAATCCGATGAGACCTTTGCAATTTTCTTGCGACGATGGCACTTTGTTGGCAAGTAGATTCCCTTGTGCGTTACCAGGAAAACAACTAGTGAGAATCTTTGTTCCTCAGTTCTAACTTTGAAGAAGTTTAGTTATAGAAAAAAGGTGAGTAAATCAAGAAGGCCCTCATCACAAAAGGTACGCATTTTTTAAACCAGTTACCAAGGAGAAACATGAAGCCAAATCCGTAATAAACCAAAGTTCTTCATTTCTTCAAAAAATAGACATTTCATTGGCGATGGAATTACAAACTCTAAAATATTCCAAGACATGTAGATAGGCCCACTTTTAAAGCTATCACAAGGACCTCGTCCCAAGGTGTCCACTAAATGCATGTTTTACACCATTAACAGAGTCCTTATCTGCCATTACTGAAACAATTAGATAACGTAAACATGGTTGAGGACCCAACTGCGACAGTACCATATCCAGAAGATGCTTTGAAACCTTGTTGGTTCAAAGACCATGAGAAAACTGTGACTTCCCTTCCACGTGTTAAGGGACACAATACAGATAAGTGTTTAAGATTACGTCATTACATACAGGACCTCATTGAAGAAGTTAAAATTGTTGTAGATTCATCCCCCCCTAATTTAGGACAAGGTCCAAATGAGAAAATGGGTATCTATAAATATCCCTTCCCTAATCATGTAGATAAAAAGTAAAGGAATCCAGAATCATGGACAGACTTCAATGACTATAGAACTCTCATTCTATATACTCTACTAATGATAGTTTTGATTCCCTCATAGGATGTATTTTGTGAGTATGAACAGGTCAACACTATTAGGATCTTAGAAAAGACTTGTGCAGTAAGGACAAGACATGCTCATTTAATCATACCAGATCCTAAGTATATATCTGTCCATTTCAGGAAGGTCAGTGAAGGTCCAAATTCTTGGGACGATAGATTAGTTACAGAAAACACCTGCTAGGATATCCACTTTAGATCTCCAAAATCTTACTACCCATAAAAATATACTCTATAAAAAACACTGCAAAGTTCGGGGGGTCTCCACAGATGTAGATCCCCACACACCTCCAAGATATTTTTGCACCTTGACTCAAGTGATAATATTACTTTTGATCGCATTCATTCCCGTGCAATGACTCATAACACAAATTGCCCTTATATCTAGAAGTGGTTGTTACCCATCGTAAGACCAAGAGAGTGCTCGTGGATGGTGGATCCGGTCTACATATTGGTACTTTAAAGCTGGTTAAGCCATTATTAGGCTGTTCATGAGAAAAATCTGGGAGAAAAGACCATTTACGATTACAACCTATGATAATGAAGAACAAGAATCAGCGGGTACTATAGTAAGTCCCAATGGAATTAGGTCTGACTTGTCATAATACAACATTCCATGTCCATGTTTGACCTAGATGATTTTCCATACAAATGCTCTTAGCTAATGCCCATGGATCCATGTAATGGGCTATTCCTTCTTTTTCAGGATGTTTCAATGTATCAAGCTAATGCCACAAGGGGAAAATAGTCACCATTCATGGTGACCCAGAACCATTCAAACATTGTAGAGAATTACACAATTCTCTCATACAACTTACAAATGTCCTTCTGCAGATGTCGTTATCTCACTTATAAACATAATCCATCAAAAATCAGGTAATTCAGATTCACTCACACCATGTTATCAAGATTTTGTTTCAAGTTTTAGTCAATAGGATTCCATTTACATCATGGGAAGCTACTTTCAGCAAAGTATGGCCCAAGAGATTTGTTCACCCTTGAACAGGATTTATTAATATCATCAGATTTATCAGTATCTCCTAGGACAAGTGGAAAATGTTACTTTCAGTTTCAAGAGTACTCTCGTGCTATGACCCAAACCACTAATAATTTTTTTTCCCTAGCGACCTCCTAATTAGAGGAAAAGATGTTAGAGGATCCTGCTTACAGAATATCAGAAGGTACCATGGCCTAACATTTCATCAAGCACCCCAGTATATCAAAGTGTTTTCCGCATGATTTTCATCATGATTTACAATTTTCGGATGTGAAATCAACACACAAGGCCATTAGATCCTATTCCTAATCCCTCGTTTCAAGTCAGATAAACATGGTCTTGGAATCAAATTACACAAAGTCCCACCTTCTGAGATTGACACCACATCTTCTGAACATGAGGATGGTTCATCACACAACCAAAACAGTGACGCGGATTCCCAATATGGAAAAGCATTTTCTACAAGGATCTTACTTAAATTTTACTAACATATTCCCAAATTCATCCATCCTTACCACATCCAAATCACTCCTGAAAACCAATAACCAAGTAACACTTGTATATCAATGAACTTTTGGATTAGGATCACATTAAATGTGCCAATCGACTTCTTTGAAAATGATGAGGCATCTGCAAATTTATGGGACTCAAATATTCTATTCCGGCTAGGGACCACAAGAAAGGATTTTCAATACAATTATATACATGTGCATACTTTGGAAAAAGAGGTAGAAATGTGTGGATGCTTGAGTAAGAAAGTAGGGTAGCTAAAAGTAAGATTAAAAAATTGAAGAAGCCATGTAAGCAGGATAAATACAAATCTCATTTTGACAAACTCTTTGAAGCACCCCTAGATAAACAGAATGAAGATCCTATGGATGAATTTACCCATATAATACCCATTTAAAGATGATGATGATTTACCTAAGGAGGTTGATCTTACTCTTTCCCCTGATACCACATGAATGGATTTCAAGACATTTCTAAGATGTGCGTTGAAGAGACAATCAATGTCAAAATTGGTTCAGAAGAGGAACATAGAATGATAAAGCTGGGAGCTTTCACTCTAAAGCTCAAGAACAAAAGTATTTTTGTATAGTTATTAAGGGAATATGCAATATGATTTTTGCATCGACATATGTAGATATGCCCAAAGTATAGACCCAGACTTAGTTGTTTTGCACCCCAACTCCAATCCTATAAAGTAGAAGTTACGTAATATGCATCCTATAATTTTCCTCCTTGTCAAAGAGGAACTAGAAATGTTACTAGCTACTAATTTCATTAAGCCCATAGACTATTCAGATTTGATATCCAACATAGTCCCTATGAAGAAGAAACTGATTGGCATAAGGATGTATACTGATTTTTGGGATATCCATAAAGCAGGCCCTAAAGATGATGAGATTTTCCCCTACCCAATATTGACATGATTATTTGATTCCACTGCAGGGTATGAAATATTGTCTCCTCAATGGATGATCAATTTTTAGGGTATGAAATCAGATCCAGATTGTTGAAGAAGATCAACAATGTTTCAAGTGAAACCTTCATCACCCCTTGGGGAACATTTTGCTACAAAGTCATGCCTTTTGGACTTAAGAATGCCAGGGCCACTTATCAATGAGAAATGATTCATAATATAAACTTTCCTACCATAATGGTGATGAAATTCAAAGAAACCATGGATGCCATACATCTCAAGAATTTCTACGCCTAAGCAAGGGGGTCCTTCAAAAATCAGAAAAATAAACATAAAAGTAAAGACAAATAAATTCATCTAAGAGTGAAAACCATGCAATGGTGGAACTTTGGACAAGTCCTTTGGTGAAAACCAGTTTCCAGTGTCATAGGAGGGTTTTGTTAGAATTTGAGGATTCTAATAAATATGGATTTAATCAACTTACATAGTACATAATGTTACAATAAATATTTAAATAAATATTACATCATAAACATAAGTAAATACAGAAATACTTACAGAAAATAAATAACACATGTGACACAATATTTATAGTGAAAAACCCCAATAGGGTAAAAACCACTTTGAAAATAACCTTTTACTTCAGAGAACTTATTTTATATCCAGTAAGATCACCTCCTCCTTTGAAACCCTATTTACCAAGGGTAAAACTAAATCACTTGATTTCCACACCTTTGATATATTTCTCGAAAATATCAAATGAGGACCTAAAGTCCTTTTTAGATAAGGTGATTGGGTATGTCTCTCAACCCACCTTTTCAAACTAAAATGGTTGACACATACACCTAAGTTTATAATATTTAATATTAGAAATATAATCATTTCATGATATTAAATATTTAACCTAAAGTATATACCCAAGTTAACATATTTAATAATATAAATATAAATATTTCATATTATTAAATATTAATTTATATATTAGTGATGGACCCATATACATTAAGGGTTGGCCAGACCACTTAATCATTATGTTTCAACACTCCCCCTTAATGTTAAGTGGGATAACATAACATATGCCAATAAATTACCTTCCCATGGTACACTACAGGATTTACAATCCTTAAACCATAAAGGTTTTAGGCTAGCATATCGAGTTGTAGGAATTATAACACCTTCATCATACTCAAATTATCTTTTGGTACAAAAAGATTTTGAATCCCAAAAATCATCCCATGATCAGTGGCTAAGTATGATTTGTGAGTTTTACATGTTCTCACAGGTTCTCATAAAAGGTTATTGAACCGAAGCATATATGAGCCTTTTACAACCAAGGACCTCCTTAACAATATGCTTGTACTGGATGTTTACCAGTAAACTCAATAGCACTAAAGAGTTTACTGAAGACGCCTTTAAGATCTTTCTACACTTATTTCTAAAAAGAAGCCGAGGAGGTATACATGTTCAAAGGTATTTTTACACTTTGCCAAAGGTATTTTTTACACTTTCCCGAAGGTCTTTTACAAATGTCCTGAAGGTATTTTTTGAATTTAAAAAAAAAAAACACAAGTTCCATTAGAGGTGACATTGTCATGGACACTCCCCCTTAATGGAAACTCTAGAAATCTAAGTTTTCATGAAAGTGACAAAAATTTGCAGCACTCAGGGACTTTGTCAAGATGTCAGCAACCTATTCTTCAGTCAACACGAACTTGAGATTTATCTCATCACTTAACACCTTCTCATGGGTGAAGTGTATATGTATCTCAATGTTGATTTCATCCTCTGATGTTGAACTGGATTATTAATCAAGAGTAATACAACTCTGACCACCACATAGAAGAGAGTAATAACTTCCTTTATCTTCATGTGTATCTCTACCAACAACCTCTTTAGCCACATGGCTTCTTTACTTCTTCTTCTATATTGTACTTCTCTACCTCAGTAGAAGAAATGGAGACTGATTGATTTTTTTGTTATTCCAAGTAATGTCTTCACACTGCAATAAACTTGAACACATATCCAGTATATTTTATAACCAACATCGGTATGGTTAGAATCACAAAATCCATATAAGTTAGTATTTTCATTCTTAGTATAGTGCAACCCATAATTGATTGTTCCTTTAATATATCTAATAATTTTTTTCCAAGATTCCAATGATCTCTAAAAAATGTTCATGCATAAACCTTGAAGTAATTCCTATTGTATAGGAAATATCTGATCTTGTTATAGTTAGATAAATCAAACTATGAACTAACTGGGTATATAAAGTATGATCAACCTTTTTCATATGCATGTTTAGGATCAATATTTATTCTAACTTCCATTGAAGTAGAAAATATTTTAAAATCAATCATAAAAAACTTTTTCAATACAATGGTTACATATTGTGTTTTGAAAAATAATAATAGAATGAAATACAATTCATACAAATAATATGATGTAAGAGACCTAACTCATTCATTTCAAAGTACTACTTCAATTTCTCTTTAATCCTATGAATTAAATTAGAATTGTCACCAGTCATACATAAGCAAATCATCATATACATATATACATATAATGATAATATGCGAGTCTTATTGCTTAATGAATATATCATTGTTAGAAGAATAATTAACAAAACCTAACAGTTTAAAGAAGGAAACAATTTTTCACATACCAAGCTCTAAGAGCTTGTTTTAAACCATACAAAATTTCTCAACTTACAAACATAGTTTTCTTTACCATTTTCTTAAAATCCTTTAGGTTGAAACATGTAAAGTTCTTCTTTTAAATCGCAATTCAAAAAAATATTTTTCTTATCCATTTAGTGGATTTCCACCAAAATTGAGTGGCAATTGGAAGTAAGGCCCTAACAGTACTCATTTTAGCTACAGGAGAAAATGTCTCAACATAATCAATACTAGGTTTCTGAGTGAAACCTCAAGCAACAAGTCTAGCTTTATGTTTGTTAATACTACCATCAACATTATATTTTACTTTGTATATCCACCTAGACCCTATAATACTTCACGGCTCAGGTTCATACAAGGTAATTAATGCATGGTACATATGATGGCTTCTTGTCATTTTCCTAAGGTTAATAGGATTTAGAACTTTCTAACATAGATTGAGCCTGATTTAATTTCTTAACTAGGAAGATAAGAGTTTCAGAAACATCTATAGCATCAAAACATCATCATGACTATTTACTAAATCAGAATCAAAACCATGTCATTTAGAAGCATTTAATGAAGTAACTTCCAAGAGAAGAAGACAACACATGTAAACCTTTCACTAGATTATATTTAGACATTTCATATAAGCTTTGATAATTAACATGTCATAACATTCCATGTCATAGTTTTAAATTATTCAAAATTTAAGATATTAAAATAAAATGTAAAAGAGAAATCATCAGAAAATATACAGAACATTTATTTGAATTTCTTCAGCTGATTTTAATCTCATTACAATCCTAATTCTACCAAGTATCTTTCATGTATGGATTCTAGTCGTGTCTATATCTCTTTCGAATTATTTGATATTACCAATGTGTAGAAGGTACTCATCGTTCACATTACATAGAATCATTGAAAGATCCTCCTATCATTTGAAGAAAAAATTAGTGGAATGAAGGATGCCCCCTCAAGTGTAAATGGGGTGATAGAAGAAGTCAATCGATTATCGAAAATGATGATTGAAATCTCATATCCAGAAATAATCATCTAGAGTTTCCTCGCCGTGAAACCCTTAGTTATTGAGAATAAATAAGGATAGGGATAAACATAGTTGTTTATTACCCCAAGTTTATCCCTATCCTTATTTCTTCTCAGTAACCAAGGGTTTCACGTCTAGAACTCTATCCTATTTTCTTGAATCCATTTCGATCATCGATTGAATTTTTCTATCACCCCATGTAACACTCGAGTTAGATACATCTTTCATCCCACTAATTAACACTTCTAATAAAATTTTACTTTTTTATGCTTGTCTACTACATGTGAAGTGAAGTCACAAACTTCACCTGAAAAGGGGCAAATGTATGACACTTACAATTCATACTAATTGCAACCTCCCATTATTGCAAAACACATGTAAATCACTCTTATTATTACCAAGGGCTCTGCATTATACCCTAGGGACTTTTGCTAATTAACTAATATTTCCAACCACTTTAACTAATTAACAATGCTTTGTTGATTGTGTAGCCCTTTTTGCATTCAGGATGCCAGTTTACAACAAATTGTAAGTCAAAATCCTCTTCAAAACAAGAAATTATCTAGATTATAATCTAATTAAGCCTATTTTCCCCTTGATTTGGTCTAATATGATTTTAATATTGGCTTATTTTCTTCAAACCACTCAAAATCATGGTCACTTTCCTCTGTTAATGTCTCAACATGGTTCAAAATCTTATCCTAGAACCTACGATATTAAATTTGATGTCTAAGCAGTTGATTAAGGCTCGTCATACTAATCACTTATGTAATGGTTTACTGTAATTGTGATTTGACTGTCAAAAGATTAATCATGATTAGCTAATTCTAATATAATGTTGGGGCTTTTAGTCTCACAATACACAAAACTCCATAGTTTATTCTTCAAAATAATAACTATAAAAAGAGTGCACCTCTTAATACATTAATATTTTACACCTATGCTTTGATTTGCATCTCATGTAATAATATATGACAATTATAGCCAAGCTACATCCTTACCTAAAGCCTTCAACAAGTTTATAGTAGATGAATATTTAAAGTGAATTAACAACATCATAGTTGCAGAGGTCATTTCACCATTGTTTGGAGTAACAACCATAACTATTTGATTGCCCTCTTAGGTCTATTTAGGCCCATGTTAGGTAATTAAAGCATATTAGTAGTTATGTTTAGTTATATTTTGAATTATATTCATTTTAGTTAAGCATTCCTTTAAGCTTCTATCTTAATATTACATTCTTAGACTTAAAGCCTTAACTATTAGGTGGCAATAGTGTTATTCTTCCTTGATTAGCTTTGTTATTTACTTTGTAAAGTTTAGGGTACTTTCAGTTTTTATTAATTAGCTTAGCTTTTTTATCATGCATACATTTAACATGCCCAGTGGGACATCCCTTTATCTCATGTGCATTTACCTCAAGTTTTTGTAGTTAAAATCTAAAATCCTTTTGTTAAGTTTGTATGTGTTGAGTCTTTATTGTAGGTATGAGGGAGGTAAAGTGTTGTCAAATTTGAAGTTTATCAACAAAGATTTGAATTTTTTTGTCAAAATCATATGTTCTTGAAGTTACATAAGTGCCCTGTGCTAGCGTTAATGCTTTTGCATATACCTTAAAATGTGTGCGCTACCATTGATTCTCATATGTTAGTGTTAAACCCCCTGTGCTAGCGTTGCTTTGTTGTGCACTACTTGTTATCCCAAATTCACCCCCGGAAAATTTGGTCAGAAAAAACCCTGTACATAGAGAAAATATGAAGGGAGAAATGTTTCAAATCTACAAGCTCGCATTCTAGAACAAGGCAAAGGAAAAATTCAACATTCAGGCCTGAGTCAAGGAAAGCGGGCCATCGGAGCAAAAGGTGAAAATTTTCCTTTTGACAAAAAGGCCCAGAGACAAAAGGTGAAGCACATCCCCCAACCAACCAAAGGGTGCCACGTGTCCAAGTGGAGTTTTCTGGATTTCACAATTCTTGCAGAAAAAGGGGAAAAGATAAATTATGGACCCGCAAACCTGATTTTGCCCTAATCTGGCTGTCACATGTCCCATATTAAAGGGGACCCAATTTTTCAAATAGTTTTCCCTTCCATTTGTACGGACTCGATACAAACTTTGGAGGGGCATATCTTTTGACTCATGGGCTCAAAATATTACAAATATGACACTGTTGGAAGCGTATCGACGTCTTCTATGCCATGGAAAGATAAAAGATCATTTTTATTAGGCCCTAGGTAGGTGAACCATGGAGAAACATCTTCAGGCCTTTAATAAAGAATATTATTTTCTCAACTATTAGATCTGATTCGATTCGATCCGTTGGGGAACTAGAAGCAACATATGGTGGGAAGATTTGCAGAAGGCATTGATATTCAGTGGTTGACATTTCAAAGTGAGATTCAATGCATATCTCATGGTGGTTGGAACATGATTCAATTTTATTCTCTCTTCTCTCCCATTCTTTCTATATATTGTAACACTTCTCATTTTTGAGAAGAGACATTCTAGGCATAGAGAAACTCTGAAAAATTTGTTTCTCGATGCCATTTTTGAGCAATGAACCTTCTCCCATGCCTGAAAAATGTATTTTTTCCTCTATTACATAAATCTAATGGTTTGTGCACCTTCTAAAGCAATAAAAACGTTTTCTGTGATATTCTTCAACCCTTTGCATCATTTTGTTGTTTCTTCATGCCTCTCCCTTCCAGATTTGTTTTTTGTGCATGTATTTCACATTTGCTGGTGCACGATGTTGTGTTTCATGGATTTTAATGGAAAATTTGAAGATCTAGGCCGGTGTTACTTCTGTCTGACCTCCCTCATCTCCATTTTTTTCTATTTCTTTCTCCTCAACAAAATATCTCACTTCCTTTTCTGGTGTATCACCGCTTTAGTGTAGGCTCTGTTTTTTTCCCTCTTTCTCTCTCCTTTGTTCCTTAGAATGGTTAGATTAGGTTAGATTTAGTTTTCCTGCACTAGAGTAGCTTGTGGGTAGGTATTTTATGAAGAGGAACCAACCTTCTCTAAAGGATCATTCCCATTTGTAAGTCTCACAGCTTGGGGAATGATCCAATGTTATGTAAATCACACCAAATGACCCTGCCTTAGAAAAGTAGATTTGACCACTCATTTGAGGGTGCTGTGGTTTCGCACTAACAATTTTGGCATGCCTGGTGGAACCATAGGTCTTCACTTTATTCCATCAAGTTGATGTGTTATTTGTGGGATTCAGCCTTTTGAGGCACATGCAAGTACATCTGGTGACTCCATTTGGTCAAAAACCCATTCTCTAAGTTGCAGACATTTTCCATTGATTTCCACTCATTTTCATCCATTTTATTCTTCTATCTCTTTCATTTTCTCCCATTCCATGAGGTTGTGTAATCATGTCTTCATTCCCTTCACGGAACTCACACTTACAACAATGCAATCCACCCCCAATGCATTTCCCAACTTCTTCAAATCAATATTATAATCAAATCTAGGTCCATTGCGCTTACCCATATAAGCAGAGTTAAAATAAATTTCGCCATAGAGCTTATCAAGAACAAGGGGACACATACAATGGTGATAGTTATGTGGAGAATGCTAGTTTGCTGGAGAAGATCTAAAAAATGGAGGCTAACATGGTTCAGTCAAGAGACATAGCACAAATAAAGGCATTCAAGATTGGTTACAGGGGCACCTTGTCCATGGGAAAGCCCTTTTCCAAGACATTATAGCCTTCAAGAGAAGCTTGACTTCATGGTTGAAATGCTGCTCCAACTTTCACAATGAATTGAGGAGATCGGGGCTTATGAGTTGGAGTCAAGAAAACCTCGTCAATGGGAAATTCCAACATCTCATAACTTTTTCTTTTTCTTTTTCTCAAGCAGCACCATCTCAACTCAATCTCCAATTTCTAAGCTTCCCAGTTGCTTCCCCAAGTGTTGATTCCATTTCTCCATTCCCTAGTCTTCTACCCCATTTCATTTCTTCTCCCCTTTCCTTTCTCAAGCAGTCATTCCCTCCAAATAAACAAGAAGTTTCACCTCCTCCCTCCACACCACAAACAGATTGCAAAATTGGTTGAACCCCAACCTGCCACTCCTTTTGCTCTCCCAAGTCCATGTTGGGAAAAGACTCAAGAATCCAATCAAAGAGAACAACAAGAAGAGGAGCCCAATAGATAAGAAATGATAGACAATCTGAAGAGTTGGGGCTACCACATTTGGGCTTATAAAGACCCATTTGATGGTCAAACCAATAGAAGAGGTCAAGGTTGAAAAGTCAGGTGGTGGTTGAGGCTGAGTTTGTAGTAGGAGAAGAGAAAGAACAAGAGAAAGAAGATCAGTCATCAGTTTACTTAGAATGTAGTGTCCACGTTGGCACTCTATTTAAAGAAAGTACTGATCCAATTCAAGTTGCACAATCAGCCATGGAAGAAGATGAACAAACAACTCTAAGTCCCATTAAAGAGGAGCAGATGGAAGAAATCAAATCCGAGTTTAGTAGCAGCAGAAGAAGAAAGCATCATTGGAGATTCCTTGCTTTCATTCAAAGGGCCTGATTTGGTTGATGAATCCATCATGGGAGAGGAAGAACCAAAAACTTCAAGTTCAGTTAGAGAGGAGCACATGAAGGTGGACAAAAAAAATTCAGAGGCATGGAACCATCTGCTGGTTGCACATAAGATAGCAGATCTCTCCCCCATTCAATCTCTTCCAAATTCTAACTATGTGGAGGATTTTGAACTCACTAGCTTCATGTTTGAAGATGAAGCTTCATCTGGTTAAAATAATGCAGATTTTGAGATCACCATACAAGAGGGGGAAACTTGGCTATAGCAGGACAACATAGAGTTTGGTTTTTTATCAAAATTAGAGGGATGTTTTGATAGGGAGCATCCCACATAAGTTACAATATTTTCTTCCCCATCATTCACCATTCAAGAGCTTGCTGCCATGAAAGAAAAATTGCAAGCACAACCAACATTTTCCACCATGCTTCTTGAATCAAGGTTGGGAGATTTTGATCTTCCAAAGGCCACATCCACCCTGAGAGGGAACTGCCAAGAAGACATTGCTTTCACAAATAGTCCTCTAGGACAACAAAGTAGAAAGTTTGATTTGAAAAACTTCATGCCAGAAAAAAGGGTTGTCCAAGAGCAGATTGATCTTCAAAAATCAGCAGAAGAACTCTGGAGCCAACAATGTATAGCAGCAGAGTATGATGATGCAAAATCAGCTCTAATGGATGTTGCAATCAGAGATGAAGATCTGTAAATTGTAGAGGAGTTTTATTCTGCTATGGAGGAAGAAAAAGAGCATAAGAGTTCCACCACTTCTTCCACACCATCCATTCAAGAAGATCTGCAAGAAGACTCCATTTTTGGATTTGAAAATCAAAGCTATGGGCGTATCAAATGGACCAAACCTTTCCCAATTAGGTATTTGGCTTCATTAAAGCCAAAAGAGAAGCCAAAACCAGCCATGTTCATTTTAGGGCATGAGGATGAGCTACAAAGCACCAAGAATCAAATGTCATACCTCTTCAATAAAAATATAGAGCAACTAAAAGAGGTATTGGTTTTGTCTTCAATTGATACTTTGGTTATTTGGGTGGAAGATCAGCTTGTAGTTAGTTTTCACTCATCTAACCAGCCATGTTTAGTGCCAAATCATTTGCATGGTTGCCATTTTTGAGGAAATTAAGTTATTTCTCCCTGCTAGTTGTGGGTTTTGTTTGAGTTACCTTTGCTCTTGGTTAGAGTAGAGTAGGTAGGTTTGTTTTTAAAAAAATAAGTTCTTGTGCACACTCTGCATGTTCCATTTGGAGCATGTATGATTTTCAGTTTGTATATAATTTTTGGTGTTGTTGTATTGCTCTTGCATAGTTCATTTCAGTTGGCATTTTGGTGAAGATCAAATCCAAGTTTTAGTGGGTTTCCAAGTGATTTAGAGGTCAGGTTTTCAGAGTTATATCAGAGAATTGATTATCAGGCTTGACTCCATGCCCAATGGATGCCAAAAAGGCCACTGATCATTCATCTAGCAGGCAGATTACCCTTGTGAGTCACCAAAGTTGTTAACCAAAATAAGCTCCCCTTATTATTGGGTTAACTTACCACCTTTTGTGCTTCATTCCAGATTTCAAAAATTTAAAGCATTCAAAGGTTTATGGATAATTCTCCATCAAATAGAGAATTTTTTACCCTTTCCAGAAAGGTAAAGAAATCTTTCTAACTCCTTGTATTTTTTGAGTTATGGCTTGACGGAGTTAGAAGGGAATTTTTTCCCAAGACGGACTTGCGGAGCTTGGGAGATTTTTTTGCCAAAGGAACTCAGACCAGCATGGCATCAAAGGAAAATTCAAAAAAAATATTTTCTTCCAAAAGGCATAAAATCAAAATGTGACCCACAGCCCTATCAAAAAGCTAATGCGGAGATGCGAGACTTCAGAGGTAAATTAGATTTTCTGACTTTTTTTCAAAAAATGTAAAATGGAAAAAAGGAATCCCCTACCTCCGCTGAACCCAATGGATGCCACGTCATCAGCGGATTTATGGGGAAAATTTCAAAATTTTCTCGTAGCTAAATTGTCAGGAAATGTAAGAAAAAAATACAGAAGGCCATATCTTTTGATCTAGAGGTCCTGTCATCACCAATCCAGCACTGTGTATTTTTCACCAGGAACTCCTTGTGCTATGATTATTAACTAATGCACAACTCTTAGTTTGGTGGATGTAATCTGGAAACACAACAACAAACATAACATAAGAATACCATAGACTATTATAAGAAGGAATGATGATAAATCTGAAATATTAGAGTAAATTATAATATTAACATGAAATTGTTACAATCTCACCCATGAGGTACTTCAAGTGTTAATGACTTCACTTGCCTTCCACCAATACTATGGGAGAAACTTCACAATTACACCTCTCAATGACTTCTTTAACACACCTTCAAAATGATGGCTTCCTTTACACACTTACTCATACAATATTTATCACTACTTCCTTCTATGCTAAATGAGGGGGGTGGCCTCTTTATTTATAGAACTTCCAGGCTTATCCATCTTATCTCTAAGATAGGATAAGAAATCCACTCTGACGAATCATATTCCATACCTTAACTCTTATCTATACATATAAGCTTATCTTTTAAGATAAGATAAACTTTATCATTTCACATGGGTTCCACATTTTTATACTTTTTACACAAAATATTTATGACCTCATTCCTTGTCCTTATTACCAATATAATATTTCTAATTCCTAATCATGTAGACCCTACTTCTCTACTTACCCCAACTTTGACATTTTAACATTACCAGACCACTTACGACAGATATTTACTTTTTACCACAACATTCCTATTGTACTTTTGACTATTACCATACTATACATTATTGGCGGCATCGTACTGGGAGCACCGTTATCTTCTATCAGACGCTATTACAAATTATACTTAACAACATCCTCTTCCTAATACATACATTAATGAAATAGAAATTACGGAGGAAAATTTTAGAGTCGACATCTTCTCCCTTCCTAGCTTCTACTTCGTCCTTGGAATAGACTATTCTGGTGCTTGGAAAATATTCAAAGTTGTCGTGGTTGACCCATTTCATAATGGGAGTGCCATCCAATTCCTCCAGTCACTACGTACCATTTTCATGCACAACTACTATTTTGTAGGGCCCCATCCATTTTGGAAGAAATTTTCTCTGTCTTCTTTTTTTGTATCTGGAATCATATACTAGAACCAAATCATTCACATGAAATGGAGACCAACGGATATTTTGATCAAAGTATTTCTTCTGCTTCATTTTGTTCTTATAGCTTGTATCCTTCGCTATTTCCCTCATTTCCTCTAGCAAATGAAGATGTACCAACCTTTCTTTTATTGAATCACTTTCATCCATCCTTTCATTTTTCATAACTCTCATAGTGGGAATATCAAACTCAATAGGAAGAACTAGATCAATGCCATAAGCCAACTGAAATGGGGAATATCCTGTTGCTGACTTTAATGTTTCCCTATATGCCCACAATGCTGCATGAATCCTTTTATCCCACTTATGTACCAACAAGGTTGCATCTTTTGCTAGAATTTTACATAACACAAAATTTGTTCGTTCCACCTGTTTATTTGTGCTTGGCTTGTATGTTGTTGCCTTCATGTGCTCAATAGAAAATTTGTTGACTAGGGCTTCTACCACCTAATTAATGAAGTGGCTTCCTTGATCTGTTATAATTTCTAATGGGCAACCAAATCTGATGACAATGCGTTCATATATGAACCTTGCCACTTCATCCAAAGAAGTTGTTTTCAATGGCCTAGCTTCAACCCACTTGGTTAAATAATTTGTGACAACTACAATATACTTATTTTGGCATGGGGTGGTTGGAAGTGGACCTACAATGTCTATTCCCCACTTTTCAAAGGGACCAAGTGGAAGAATAGGACATAATGGAGCTGATGAAATCTTACGGTTACCATGTGTTTGACAAATATCACATGTCTTACATTAATTATAACAATATTTAAAAAGAGTGGTCCAGTGATAACCTGCATCCAAGATTCTTCTTGCTGTAAGTTGTTTAGAGAAGTGCCCTCCACATGTACCATTGTGAAATTATTCTATTATCTCCTTCCTTTGATCATATCTAACTACCCTCTTGTACTGTCCATCAGGTCCTATTCGAAATAATACTCCATGTAGAATAGAATATGGATGACTAGCTTGAGTAATCTTCCTCTTAGTCTTTGCATTGGCACCATCAGGAAACTTGAATTCATTTCTAGATAATTCCAAATATCTATGTATTCACTAGGGATTGTGTCAAGGGATAACAATGTTGCATCTGGGAAATCATCATCATCACAAGATGAACCTAAACCATCATAGGCTCAAGAGAGTGCATCTGCATTGACATGCTTCTTTCCTGGCCTATCTATAATATCAAATTCAAATTCTTGTAGCAAAATTATCCATCTTGCTATCCTCCCTGATGGGTTAGGCTTATTGATAATATATTTTAGAGCCTGATGATCTGTTACAACTATAAATTTCTACCCTAGCAAGTAATTTCTAAACTTCTTTATAGCAAAAATGATAGCTAGAGCCTCTTTTTTCAGTTACAATATAATTTACCTTAACACTGCTCATTTGTCTACTCCCAAAAGTAAACTAGATGTTCATTCCCATTTTCATCCTTTTGGCTCAGAGTACTTCCTAGTGCTGCATCTGAGGCATCAGTGTAAACAATGAATGGCTTACTCTAATTTGGATTCTTTAAAATAGGTGAAGACACCAGGGCTTCCTTCAGTTGTCCAAAAGTTTCATGTGCCTTATTTCCTAGTTCATAAGTAACATCCTTCTTCAATAATTGGGTTAGTGGCTATGAAAATCTTTGAGAAATTCTCGATGAACCTTCTATAGTAACCCACATGGCCTAAAAATGATCTCAACTTACTTCTATTCATAGGAAATGGTAACTCTTTGATTTTTGAAACTTTATCTGGATTAGTACCAATACCATCTCTAGATACAACATGCCCTAACAAAACACCTTTAGAACATTTAAAGACATATTTTTTAGGGTTTAGTGAGGCTTGTGCTTCATCTAACCTTTGAAATGTTGTCTCCATCTGGTGCAGGTGGTCCATCTTGCTCCCATAGATGCAAAAATCATCTAGAAATACTCAGATGAAGTTCCCAATGTAGGGTTCGAACACCCTATTCATCAAACATTGGAACATTGTTGGAGCATTACACAAACCAAAAGGAATAACTCTATAATCAAACATTCCCCAAGGAGTGGTGAACGTGGTCTTTAGCTGATCTTTCTCTGCTATAAGGACTTGGTTGTATCCGCTATATCCATCAGCAAAACTATAACACTCCTGGCCAGCTACTTCGTCCAAGATCTGATCTGAGAATGGAAGAGGGTAATGATCCTTCTTTGTTGCCTTATTGAGCTTCCTGTAATCAAAACAAATATGTAGATTCCCATTCTTTTTTATTGAGATCACAATGGGAGAAACCCATTCTGAATTCTCCATAGCAAATATGAATCCTTCATTAAACAGCTTATCTATTTCTTCTTTTACAGTCTTAGAAAAATTAGGATTCATTCTATATGGCATTTACTTTATGGGCTTAGCACCATCTACCAGCTCAATAGAATGTTCTACCTAACTTACTTGACAGAGTTCCTTGTAATCAAAAGTGAATATGTGTATGTACCTTTGAAAGATCTGAAGGTAGGATTCCTTCTCACTCTCCATCACAGCATCACCAATCTTTATTTGTTGGAGATGATCATCAATTTCTTCTTCAGATAATTTTATGGGGTCATGAGTCAGTGTGATTGGAAGGATATCCATGACCGAAACATCAACCTCACTTTCTTCATCTTCGGTGTCCACTTCACTGGTACTCGAGTAATTAGAGGATGTCCAATCATCAATTTCATCACTTGAATCCATAGGTTTTTCCTTATGATGCCAAGGGATCATGTTTATCTTCACCCTCTCTTTACCATGTCCAAGTTTCATGAAGCCTTCATTCTAATAGTTTCTTACATGAACTCTCCTTAGCCATGGTCTTCCCAACAACATTGGGTATGCAACAGTACCATTTTTCATCACCTGAAAATCTACCACACATACAACACCCATAACAGATATTGCCACATTTGAAACTTCACCTTCTGGTTTATTTTTTCTCTTATTTAATGACATTAACATAAGTGTTGAGGGGTGATCAATTTTTAAACCCAACATATTCATTACAGATTCAGTCATTACATTAACTGTAGCACCTCCATCAACTAAGACATCATGAATTGAAATACCATTACATGATACCTCAGCTTTTGGAGTGTAGGGATCCACCTTTTCCTCCAAAATAGGGACCTCAACCTCCTTCCTTCATCGAGCATTGAGTCCACTTTGCAGCTCCCGCCTCTTCTCAAAAGACATAGCCAAGAGTTGACCATATGTAATATTTGCAGGCCTTTTGGACAGATATTCTAAGATGGAGTATGGTCCTTGCCCCTGTGAAATCAGAAAATCCTACACACCCAACTTTCTTCTCTTATGTTTCTTACTAGTTTCTCCTTTCATCTTCTTAGGATCATTTCCATTTTGATTATCTTTTTCTTTCTTTCTTTTTGTTACAAACACATCTACTTCATTATTTATGATCTTATCTACTACATCAAAAGAATTCACAGGTGCTTTCCCTTTATCATTATCTCTTGTACTATATGTAGAAGCTCTATCTGGACAATTATACTTATAATGACCCTTTTTATAACAACCATAACATATAACTTCAGAAATATTTCTTTTTGGACCTCTATCTCCTCCCTGAGAACTAAATTATTTTCCTTGAAGAAGAAATATTTCCCTGACCTGTTTAAGCGGGTTTTGTCCTCTTTACTCTCACTTCTGAAACTTTTCAAGCTTTCATTCCATGGGGGGTCAATTGAAGCGCCTTGAGCCCGACAACTGTGAGTCGATTAAGAATGATGGAGAGGTGTGGAACATTTTGTTGGAAAATGGTATAGCCACCTTCCTGGAAAAAATGGCGGGTTATTCTATGCTGGTTTCTTATGCGGTCACGGCTTCCTGGATGAAGGGTCGAGTCCAAATCGGCAACACACGCTTCACCATCTCCACGAATGCCGTTACTGATGCCACCGGCCTTCCTGCTGCAGGTGACATCTACTACAAACTTTCGCTTCATGCGGAAATTCAGTATTTTAATGCCCCTGGTGACAGACCGGTGAAATACCTTTCTGGTTATACCCGAGATTCCCTGCCTTCTCCATGGGACAGAGTGGCAGAGGTCATTATGAGATATTTCACTATCGACGGTAGATACCGACTGATTTTTGGTCCTCATCTTTTCATCCTGTCTCATCTTCGATGGGGGAAGAAAATCAATCTGGCGGCCTTCTTGTTTCAGTCTCTTGAACATTTGGTGCAGTTAGCTCGGGAGGGCGAGGACGTCATTCTTCACCAGGGGCTGATTTACCTTCTTTTATCCGTCGCTGCTTCTCACTCCGACCTCCTTCACTTGCCCCCCAAGTTGGGTCGTCACTGCCATTCCCCCTCTCCTTCTCCTCGACCCTCCCCCTCATCCCTCCACTCCTCATGGCGTCATCATCGTCTGCTTCTCTCCTCTGGTTCAGACTCTGATGTGGCTATTGTGAGTCCTCCCCACACCGCCTCCATCTCCCCTGCCACCCTGTCTTTCCCTACACCCCTATCTTGCTTTTATTTGGAAGGCACTGAAGCCAGTGGTCATGCTTCTTCCCCTGTTTCCAGCCCTGATTACTCTCAGGCTGCTACTCTCTTGGGCCTAGCTCAGCTGTACCCTGACTCCCTAGAAACGGAGCAGATTGATATCAATCAACCGGTTGCAGAACCCATCTCTCAGTCTGCTGGATCCAAGGCTCTCTTCAACGAAAAAATTCTTGTTGTTGACTCTCTTCATTCCCCTCCTTTGATGGAGTCGAATCCTACTGATTCTGAGGCTGCTGACGCTAAAAGATACCATTGCAGAGCTGACATGGTTTCCTCTATTCTGAGCAAGCTCCAGCGCGCCTTCAAGGCTCTGAAAGCTTGGAAGGCTTTCACGGATACCACCAGGACTGCCATTGCGGATGATTGTGCAGAGCTTATCAAGCTGGCTAAACTTCTTGCTACTGACTCAGGCTCTCCTAGAGCAAAGAACGTAGTTTTTGAGCTGAAAAAGCTCTTTTGATGTATTTCTTCTTTATCTATGTTTGTTTTTTCATCCTCCTTTTTTTGGAATCTGCTAGGGTATTTTGACTCTGCTTCTATCAATGCTAAATCTAGCCTGATGGGCTCATTTGTATAAGGTTGTGGGACCTTCTAAAACCCTCCTTTTACCCAATATATTCCAAAAAAAAAAGTTAACTGACCCATATTCTTGAGCAGATCTTCATACTCAATAGATGTACTAGGAGAAATATTTGTGCTCACCGAGAGTGGTTGTGGATTCTAGACCAAAGGTGCTGGTGTAGGCTCTACTTTAGAAACAATTTCTTTGGGCTCCTCTTCCATGCTTTCTTCTTACCTTCTTGTAATCTCCTTCGCTTGTTCAATGGTAGCTGGGTGGTCATACTTCACTCATTGTCTAATCTCTAGCTTCATCCCAAGAATGAAGTGCTTATAAAGGAAATTACCCATGCCATTCATCAACCCATCCGCTAATCCTTCCTTTCGAGTCTGGGCATCGAGCTTCCTCCTTAGCTCTAGAACACGGGCATGATAATCCCTTATCTTCTCCTTCTCTCCTTGGGATAGCTTTGTGATATCGATCATGAGATCTGCATATTTATGTTGTTCACACAAATTCTTCAATAAAAATTTCAGTTAATAAATCCCATGAGTTTTTCACATTATCACCTAGTGTTTCAAACCACCTAAGGGTTGAACCATCCAAAAAGGTAGGAAAAAATTCAGTCCGTTGTTCCCTTCTTATAAGGCCATTACAAATACAAGATCGTTTAAACTCTTGAATGAAAGAGGAAGCATCTTCATTAGATTGGGTCAAAAAAAATAGGAATCTTCCCCTTTTCCAAAAGTAACCACAGTGAAATACCAACCCACAAGTACAATCAACAAGACTTATGTGCACAAATAATTGGAATCACTATAATAGAAAATAGAAATGACCACGGTAAATTATGGTAAAACTTGACTTACTGCGGTAAAAACTGATTTTACTGTGGTAAAAACTATTCACGGTAAAAAGTGAAGTTACTGTGGTAAATACTATTCACGGTAAAAAGTGACTTTACTGTGATAAATACTCCACAGCAAAAATGACTTTATCATGGTAACTACTATTCACGGTAAAAATGACTTTACCATGGTAACTACTATGCACAGTAAAAACAATGTTACCCTCCAATTGATTTTTGACTAAGTGGGAATATCTCTCCAGAAAATCCACCAACGAGGAATGGTCCCGACAACGGAACCATAATGTCATCACCAATCCGGCACTATGATAATTCTTCACCGGGAACTCCTCATGCTATTATTATTTACTAATGCACAGCTATTTAGTTTGGTGGATGTAATCTGGAAACAAAACAACAAACATAACACAAGAATACCATCGACTATGATAAGACAGGAATGATGAAAAATCTGAAATATCAAAATAAATTATAATATTAACATGAAACTGTTACAATCTCACCCATGAGGTACTTCAAGTGTTACTGACTTCACTTGCCTTTCACCAAGGCTATGGGAGAAACTTTACAATTACACCTCTTAATGGCTTCTTCAACACACCTTTAAACTGATGGCTTCCTTCGCACACTTACTCATACAATATTTATCACTACTTCCTTCTATGCTAAATGAGGGTGGGTGGCCTCTCTATTTATAGAACTTCCAGGCTTATCCATCTTATCTCTAAGATAGGATAAGAAATCCACTCTAACGAATCATATTCCATACCTTAACTCTTATCTATACATATAAGCTTATCTGTTAAGATAAGATAAACCTTATCATTTTACATGGGTTCCACATTTTTAGACTTTTTTTCAAATAAAATACACAAAATATTTATGACCTCACTCCTTGTCTTTATTACCAATATAATATTTCTAATTCCTAATCATGTAGAGCCTACTTCTCTAATTACCCAAACTTCGACATTTTAACATTACCAGACCACTTACGAAAAAATATTTACTTTTTACCACAACATTCCTATTGTACTTTTGACTGTTACCCGTACTCCACATTATTGGTGGCACCGTACTAGATGGCGCCGTTATCTTCTATCAGACGCTACTACTAATTATACTTAGCAACAACCTATTCCTAATACATACATGTAATGAAATCCAGAAATTCACCCCCAAGGAAAATTTTAGTGTCGACATGGATCAAATCCCCTAGTCCCAACCTTGTTCATGAGTTATATTGAATTTATAGGCAAAGCATCATGATTACTGACGTTGTTTTCATCAGATTTTCTTCTAACTTCTCCCTCCCCAAGATCAATGTCATATTACGCTGGAAAACAATGTGGAAAGTCTTCTAGATCTCAGGCTTCTTTCTTAGGAAAAATCATATTTTAAATGGCTTATCTTGCTTGAGTCATTTTTGTATTTCAGCATTTATACATCATTTATTTCGAGGGACGCATGGGACTCTGTAATTAGATTTAATTCAAATGAAATTAGGATAATTTTCGTCAATGACATCTAGGACAAAAGTCTAGGTGAGGTATTTGAATTCGCGAAAGCGCGATATTGATGACAATCATGATTTTAGTTCGTATGAAATAAACCAGTCTCATAAATTTTTTTACGTCTAGGGACGATTCGTAGTGACGCAAAAGTGTTAATCGTTTAGCATAATGTATTTATTTCGTGCCGGACAGCCATGTTAATAGTACACGAGTTGACGCGTGGTTCCCGAAAATGTAAATATGCCGAATGTGAGTTTTTTCGTACGGGACAGCGGGATATAATGAGCATATCGTAGAGGATGATGCTTTTTTGAATTAAAATAGCATGATAAATTATGCATAAGCTTCAATTATGGGACAGCCGGCATAATATAGATACGTGAGGGACTCGTGGGATGCGATAAGCACGAACATGATCGAAGTTTTTTTCTTCGGGACAGCCGGGACATTAAGTATTTGACGGACGCGTGGGACACGATAATCGCGCAAATGTGGCGATAGGTTCGTCTGGTGTCAAGCCGGTAGACAAATAGGTTCTGCTAATAACATGTGGGACGCGAAAGCTTTGAAATGGGCGAAGACTAAAACAGGACATAAGTCAACCATTTCTATAATGCGATACTTCAAACGTTGCCAAAAAATAACTGTTATGGTTACTCCGAATTCCGATTTTTTACAAAATTGGACTTTCTGGAAGTCAACACTAGTCTTCACAACGTCTGTCTCGAATTTCCTCTGACCTTCGACGCAAGTCCCCTTAGAAAACTTTTTCATTCTCCCTACAACACTAAATTTATATTACCACATACTTTAAGCACCCATGAAAATCAGAGAATATTAATAGGAGTATGTATTATCCTCTCTCATCTATTCATGATGAGCCCTTTATGTATTGACGAGATTTCACATAATTATACATAGAATTAGATTTAGAAGTCTACTTCTACATTCGATCAATATATGAAAAAATCTATTAGTATGTAAGGGTACCAACACTTTGTTTTTAGTAAGTGGAAACAAGTTGTCAGATTCTATTGCACTTCTCTATATTGCTTCAAGTATGATTTATGTTCGAGATGTTTTAGTAATCAGTAATATAATGCCTCCATATCACACTCTAATGTGATCACTCGGGGGTCATGTGATTCTACATGTAACAGATATGCCTTTATGCTAATGTATTAGTATAAACAATGCAGTTATAGATACACTCCAACTAGTGATGTGAAGGTATGCATAAATCCTTGAGGTGACATGAGAGGAATGAATAAATAAGCTATAGTATATGGATCCAAGAATCACAATTAGAAAACCTAATGAAGGACTGCAGTAGACCACGAAATCAAAGTGGGATCATTGCAAACATTCAGTGAACACCCACAATAAATGCCCATTATCATGCAACATGAAATTTGCTAGACAAACATTACTATATTGACATCAGTTAAATGTAGGGACCATTGCAATGGTCATGGATACAATGAAAGTATTGACATCAAGTAAGGGCAAAAAAATGTGAAAATACCAAAATAAGGCAGTGTCTTATTGGACCCCATCGCATAAAGCGCAACAATAAAAATCAATTTTTAGTAATAAAGTGGGTTCAATATTGATATTGGAAGGTGCATGGCAAATATATGCCTAAGTTTCCATATTCCAATATAAGCATGAAGCATAGGATGTGTAGAAGTAAAACTCAATCTTTGGTCTAGAGTTTGGAACTTTTGATGATTGAAAATTGTGAAAAAAAAAATGTACCAGTTTTAGTCGAAAATTATATGGAGATGGTGCAATTACATCACTGATGTGCATCACCTTATTGTACACTCTAAGAGGTCTCAGAAAACTGTAAATCTTTGTTTGTGTGTCATTTTGACAGCTCCATGGATACAAAAATATGACATTGTTGGCATCATTGACGTAACCCACTATTATTTTTTTTAGTCACATTTTAAAAAACAAATAAATTTATAGGATTGAAATCAATCTTGTTTTTGTTTCTTTTTTTTAATAGAATATTTGCTTTTATCTGCATATATGCTTAAATTACTCATAAAAATTATCGTAATACAAACTTTTTAAGCTAGATCGCAAAAACCATGAAGGCTCATAACCAATATCACATTAAATTATCCGAGAGGTCTATCTAATCGTTAAAATTCCAGTATTTATACCAACTCCTCCATAGATAGGCACATTTCTTCAAGGGATTCCACTAGTCAATGTTATGTCTCACGTAAAAATCGTTTTTGTAGACAGGCTTCCCTCGATGTGCTCCATTATGAGGTTTAGATACTTTAAATAGCGAAATCATGGATATGAACTAAAAATGCGCATTAATTGTAGTCGAACATCAAACTGTAGCAGCGTATATATGCATTATAACTTCTATCATGCCGTTAAAAGTTGCCACAATGATTTTCCTGCTAGATAACAAATTTTGAAAGAAGATCCATTCAGAAAAGGACCTTACTATATCTGGCTCGAATCATCTCTATAGGTAAGATAGCCCAAGTTCTGGACCCATGGCATAGTAGAGATAGGAGAGTTAGGACTATAGAGAGAGGGGCCTCCCATCTATTTGATGGGGTCTCCCCCCATTCTATTCCTAGATAGGGGAGGTGCCCCACATGAGATATCAGTATAGGGGCTTCATACTCTCCAAGGATAGATCTAGTAGAGATTTCAATACCATTTGAACTGTCCAAGTTTTTTATATTACCATGGCAGTTCCATCCGTGGTTATGTCAAAATATCCACATGTATACCATTGTCATAATTCACATGCTCCGATTTTCACAAGGGCATGATTTTTCTATTCTATCATAACATCTGTTATAATTATTTTGATTTTGGTGGATTTTATGATTTTAAAATGGTCGTGTTTTAAACACGATATCTACTGTTCAAACAAAGCACGCATACTTTGAGTTTGAAATTATTTCCTTCCCATTGAAAAAGTACTCTGTCTAAGTCTCCAAGGTGGAGATGCGAATTGTTTACTTTCGAAGTATCATCGTATTTGAAGATCTAATCTCTTAAAAGAAGACTTATTGGCGTGTCTTGAAGTATTCTGTATTGTTCGACATGTACTTGGGTGACTAGCACATAATTTAACGAAAAATGTGATAAGCACGTTTCATGGAATTGGAATTTAGAAGAGGGAGACCGTGAATGAGATATTGGCTGGTGGAAGAATACGGAGATTGTTCGTTTGTTTCACTTTCGAAGGCACAAGTAATGGTACACCGTACTCCGTGATGAATGGTACATATGTTTTAGTCAGGAATTGGAAATCCTTCCAAGAATCTTCCTTATGAATGGTCATGGCAATTTCCAAAAAGATATGGGACCATATTGGATGCTCTCCTCCTTGATTTGAATATTCTTGGAGTTATTTGCAAACAAGCTCAACACCTTTGGCTAGAATATAATCTATCATCAATTGGGTGTGTGTCTTTTCACCCAATCGTATTTTTATGGATTAGGTGGGTGTATCTGTTTGAGTCATATACTAGCAATCGCATGGTGCACAATAGTCAAAAGGTGAACGCCGAACTGATATATGTTATTTGATTTAGAGGGACCAAAGTAAGGTTACTACTTGAGACAGTTTCATGTTGCATCCCAAATAAATGTGATTGATTTTGTAAGTTTAGGAATCATAGATGAACAATTACATTTAAGATATTGTTATGTCTACATTTCAAATTATGTTACATGGAATTTACTATGTATACATATTGGCTGGAAATCTTTCACTAGTCAAAATTGAATGGTAGTTTAGAATGTTAGCGGATTGGTAGGTATTTGGTCAACTATAACATGACATACACTGAATACTTTCGTACATTGAGGTGTGTATGCTCTAGGCTGATGGCGTTACTGCTCAATGGATTATGAGGGCTACTTTTGCAAAATTCTCACATCGTTGGGATTGTAATGGAGGAGTTGACATGACTAAGCGACTCACAGATTTGTTGAGCACCCCGTATTGAAAAAAATCCATGCAAGTCAGCAAGTGTTTCGATAGCCCATTGTTTGATGACTAGATCTACTGGGTTTTGTAAGGGTCAAACAATAAATTATATATAATTACAAATGCACTGTGGAGACCCAATTGAACAACCTAGGATGTAAGTTAGGGAAAATTATTAGAATAATTATTTGTATATGTTGCTAAAAGTAATCTACATACCAAGTTACAAGACAACAGTATAGTACACTCAAATAGGTCTCTAAGGATGCAAATATCGTACATCTATTAAATGCAAGTAATACTGATTTATTTTATTAATACTACTTTCAATCCACATATTAGTAGGAGGCAATAATATGTCAGTGTAAACAGAAATACAACCGTTTTCTTTTAAAGCAGGGAAAAAGATGGAAAATATTTTGAAAAGTGCTAATGGGAGATCATGGGAGAGGGTGAAGGAAAGATATATATGAAATAACTAACATAGCGTTGATAGTTAAAATTATAGAAAGTGATGGGGGAGGGTGTAATGTTTGAAGGGATGGGTGCGTTAGAAAACTTTTCGTAAAGAAGGTTATGAAGGAGATGCAATGTTATCCACTTTCTTTGAATTGAGGATGACACATTTCAATCTGTTGATTTAGAGGTATGTATCTTTTTTCGGGGAAAGCGTGAAGTAGTATTGGTTGCCAATGAAATGTTTTATAATTTCACTAGGTTCATGGTCGCTAGCTGCAACACTCATGATTGATTCAGTTGTCTCATCAAAAGTGGTAACTGATTGATCCTGAGTACATATCTATAGTCATAGTTCTGAATTTCTACATTGCAACTCGAACAGATCTATGAACCATTTCCATGCTCTCACACCTTTTTCCTGCATTATTTTTCACCTTTTTGAAGAGGACATGCCATGTAAAAAACGTTTTCCATGTTGATATTTGTGATATCCGCTATAACCATGGCCCATTCATTATTCTCAGTGTTCCCCATCTGTAGGACCTGCGAAATTATTGTTATAGAGGTCAATATTTTTGGAGGGCCCAAAAATTTTCTTGTGATGGAGGGCGTCGGAGGAGAGTAGTCATCAGAAGAAACCCAACCATGAAGTATAGTAGTTTCTAAAATTGGAGGGTTGGCGTAAACTTTGGTGCTTGAAAAAGTATCAATTGAGGTCCCATTTAAAATGGATACATGAGAAAATTTCAGGGCAAGGACTGGAAGATGTGGTATATAAATAATGTCTTCAAGTTATTTGTTTATCTCATCTTAATTTTTTCCCCACAAAATGACAATGACACTGAATCCTGACATGTCCTTTAATTGTAGAGTTCTTCTCTTTGTTTCAAACTGGTCATTCCTACGAATAGTTGAGCATGCTGACATGACAAGAACAATGCCAATCAAATCAATAGAATACCTAGAAGTGCTTGCAGGTATGCCCTTGATTTTGGTGAAGTGAAAGGGATGGGAAGGTATTGTATCCTCATTTGCTATGATAGGAGTTAAGGTTGAGGATGGTTGCATGAAAATATCTAAATCATTATTCAAATGGATGTAACATAGTTTTGCACCAATAATCCTCCCAATTTTCCCATTGGAAATGCTATAATTTTTCCCATTTTCAATATGATCATATAATGTTTCGGAAACCTTATGTAAACAGGTGATGTGGATTTCCCCTCCTTCCCGATCCATAAAATCAAACCCAAACACAAAACCATATCCATTTGTATTGTGATACTCGCGAAGGGATATTTTTGCTAGGGCACTACCCTCTATAGACCACATGCGCATAGATGTATTCAATCCACTTATTTGAGTTGGTGTTCTCACAAAATATATGTTAACCTAGTTTGCACTTGCATATATTTGTGACAACTGACTATCTTGGAGAGAATTTGTTGGTTGTCTAGTTAGAGCACTGATTGGCATATGGTTTTTGACAACAACATCCATTTTAATGATAAGAAAAATCCTACAATGGAAAAAAAATTGGGGAAGAATTAGAGTTGAGCAATGGATGGAAAAAAAAAATGGAAAGAAATTAGAATTACTATATGGTAATTATATACATTGGAAATTAAGCAAGGGATGAAGCTTACAATTTATTTTTTATCATTCTAACATGAGATTTGTGTAAGCACCCAATGGAGCCTTCTTGTATTGATTTGTTAGTTACACAATTTACAAATTTGGAGGGTAGAAGTGCTATGTCTGAAAATGTATCCCATCTAAAAGGGTCAAAACAATGTCGGGGCACCCATGTTGAGAACAGATTGTAGGGAGGAACAAGTGTAGTATCTGAAATTTAGGGTGAACATTGGAACCGCCCAAAATTAATTGAGAAATGCCAACGTGTGTCAAAATTATTTCCATGGCAAGTAAAAGATGCTCGAGAAAATGGGAGTTCTACAAATATATGGTGGAAAATGTAAATTTGTAGTGCATTCAAACATGAAATGAAGGATATGCATTCACATAGTATTATCTCACCTTGTATATGACGTAAGTAAATTACACACATTTTAAAACATTGAGAAGCTATAAAGTTGCTTCCTTATTCATTTTTATTTGTTAAAAAGTGCAAAGATGAAGTCTAACCCTTAAAAACAATTCAATATGCAAAAAACTGATATAATGTACAAAGCTTTAGATGAAAACAATGCTATAAATTGCATGGTTCTTTTTTGGAATTTTAAAACTATAGGTTTTTTTATGCAAATATAATTAAAAATACATTAGAAATGCATGTTGTCGCTGGTTTACATAAAGAGACGAGCAATAGTAAGAAGGAAAATTTTAACATGTATATAGAAAAGTTAGATTTTGTGTCCCATATATACTACCACAATATATACATGCATTTATTTGAAACGAGATACAGATTATTATGTTAATCAAAATAGAATGGAAAACAATAAGATCAATATGTATACACTTGAATTAACCACAACTATAGGTAGTTTTATGGAGATATAATGATAAAGAAATTAGAAATGCATAGTTGTTAGTTTACAAAAAAAATGAACATGAATTTTAAAAAGTTTGATTCTCTGTCTGATATATACTGCAACGATAAATACATGTAATTATTAGAAATGAGTTACAAATTGTTTGGAAACAACTTATAAACAAACAATTACAAGCTATGTTTTAAATCAAAAAAAAAATCTTGTTTTTTGCTTGTGTTAATTTTTGCAAGCATTTTTTGTATTTTTTGTGCATTTGTACAGATGCCTTCGATTGTTATTCCCATTTTTCTCAATTTTTTTGGTGGTTCATATTTCAATTCATCTTCATTAGAATCATAAACCAAGCAGAAGCCTTGTGAATGCAGTCCAATTGCTCAAAATTTGGAGAGAAAAACTAGGTATGTTGGCAATAGGTGGAGGTGATCTCTGATCATCTCGGCTATAACTATTTTAGGTTGTTTCGGTTTCCTGCAACGCAAAACATTAACAACACATTGAATACATTTAAATTCTTCCTCCTTTTGCAAGATGAGGCATTTTTATTGTCAATCCCACCAAAGGGAGAGGAATTTTGTTTCTAGTCTGCATTATATTAAACTACAGAGGGAAAATAAGTGTGTTAGTCCAAGAAGATATTCTTATTTATGACATGCAATCTTTTAAAATCCTTGTTGTTGATCAGCCTAACGTCCAAATTGAGACACTTTTGAAATGGCTTCATTGGGGAACGATACCCTTGGCACAAAAAAAATCTTATTCATTGACGAAGGCACATGCCCCCATATGTCACTTTGGAAAAAGGATTGGAGCTAACTATAAATATAAATGAAAAAATCAAAACCAAATAAAACGAAAGTAGTCTACAATAATTTTTTAGTCCATAACATGCAATAAACAAAACAAATGAATAAATATTTCTATCAATATTGAAACCCACTTGAAGTTCATTTAGAGATAACACTCTCTTCTTTACCGTAGGGAGAAAGAGAATAAAAAATATTAGATTGCTACGTAGCTAGGTGCTGCAGCTTATCCTGCAGAAAAGCAAAAGAAGAAGTTAAAGAGTTGTCATAAACAATAAAAAGTGAAATTAAGTCTTGTAATCTTCACACATACTTTTTTATGAACCAATCAGTTCATCTGAAAAATAAGTCTATATAGTTTATACAATGCATTTTTAGAGTACTAAGATTTATGAAAACATTTCAACAATGCAAAATGACATATGGTAACAAATTACTTATTAATTTCAGGACCTGTTAAAGTTGAAAAAGTTGTCATTGAAGTGTACAAATCCATTATGAATGTTACACCAACTGGCAAAAATAATCCTAACAGCGAGATGTGATGAAGATGAAGAAACACTCCTAATGAATTTGTAAACTCTAGGGAAAGCTTAAAAATCTCAGAATTTACCTTATATAGCATTACCAAATTCTTAATGCTATGAAGAGAGCTCTAAGTTTTAACTTATAAATATCAATTAAAAATCCACATGGAACTTTGGAAGCATTTTAACTTTAAACCATGTCACAACAGTAATTACTAACAGAAATTGTTAACATTATCATATGTTTGCTTGATTCTTACCTTTCTCCCAATTTTTTTTAGAAAGAAGCTCAAAATCGATACTCATAATTTACCTTTAAAACATCATCAGATGCCTAATGTTATTTTTCTTGTGGAACCTTATACAATTGTGATGCAAGCAGCAAAGATAAGAGTGTACTACTACTACTTGAAAATAGCCACTAAAGTAAAGACTTAAATAATCTTCAACAAAGTACAATATCTTCAACGTAAAGATTAATCACTCCCTTCATAAAGTCAATTCTAAGGAAATTGAAATAACTTCTGGTTAAATTGAACAACATAGATTTTGCTCAAAACCGACAATTGTTTACATTTGTTTGGGTTCAGTAATACTAAATTGTGCATAATTATAGCTTTAATCATTCAAATTTTCATCCAAAGGCGTTTACTAAAGGCTCTGCAAACAATAATGTGAGTAATAGTCTACAAGCATACTAAAACCCAAAATTAGAATTGAACAAGGTGATATAACTTAATGGAATAGACACGATTTCAAATCGTCCAGAAGGCATTTACGAAAGGCATTTGTTAAACCTAACTGGAATGTGCAAAAGGGTGGAGCAATGTCAGGGTTTCCTAGGAGGTCGTCATTCCCAATACCATAGTTGTAATCAAGAGCACTAAAATTGCGATGGCTCAGATGGAATTCAATGTTCTTATTTTGGTATCATCGCATATACATAAAAAGAAATGTACACTAAGGAAACTGAGTTTAATCATACAATATTTGGCAAACTTGGCACTCGAACAACTACCAATTCTTATTGCTTGCTAATTCCTATTATAACCCCCTAGCTATAAGAAATAAGGTTAAATTGGAAACCATTGACGGAGACACATAAGATTTCTGTTGAAAATGCAACTGTAAACCCAAGTCAATCAAGTTCTTTGTGAGCTCTAAGGCCTACATAACCTTAAGAAGAAATTGCTAGTTACAACCAATTGAATGTCTTGGACATATCTAGTTCAATAAGCACTCGTGGTCTTTTTTTCTTGTGAAATGAACGAATAATTTGTTGTATATTGTGATGTTATCTATGTTTTGTCATCTTTTCACAAATGTTGATTGATTTATTGAAATCATTTCTCCAAGCAATGGCTGCAACCTACATGCTCTTGTTTTGGAAACAATCTTATAAATCATATTGCAAAGAAAAATGAAAGGGAAAGCTTCCATTTGTTGATCTCCTTTAACTTTGGGAATAAGAAATAATTTAGTGGTGTTGATATTTTGGAGCATTTTCCTCTTGATTATGGTTTCTTTTACAACTTGTAGCAAATTGGATTTGAGAAACTCCAAAAATCCTGTTAAATCTAATCTAGAAACCATCCAGTCTCAGGGCTTTGTCCCATGAAAAGAAAGACTATGTCTGATCTCCTCTTGAGTCACCAGTTTGGTGAATTCTTCATTATCATCATGTGTGGTTAACCAATAGATATTTGCAGTAAGTTGTGATTGACTTGTGGTGTTGTCCTCCTAATTCAGTTAGGATATGGTTGAAATCCCTTATGGCTTTCAACACTATGCATCTTTATCATGCAAAACCCTTTCGTCTGGTAAAGGTACAACTTACCCTCGACACACAATATCCATAAAAGCATGTAATCCATTGTATATGATGCATAAATAAACAAAATTGTGATCAGGGACAGGTCAAGTAAAGTTAATAGTAATGAGTGTACTAAAACAAAGTGGAAAACAAGTAAATTGGAAGAATGATTCATCTTCAGGTAAGAGATTTGTGAAAAAGATAAAGAGATGTAGACCAAGCTACTTTTTATAGATCAGGTTACAGGCGTTGAGGTGTGAACGACTAGTGCATTTAATTGTCCATCCTTAATAATTGCATAGCAGTTAAAAAACACATATCGAAACAAAAAATGAATAGTTCACCAAATACAATTACAGTTGTCCAACCTGATCAGTTCACATTTTTCAACATTATCTTAGTATGTGCCTAAAAAGACATGTGGATGTGTAAATATCCACAGTGCTTTTGAAAATATTGTCTTATCCGCCTCTGTAAAATTTGACCTATGGGATAGTCAGACCGACTCTGATAGAGTCATGTGATCCATAAATCTAAGACCTGCAACCCAAACCCTAATCCTTGCAAACACCTTGTCCCGCAGTTCAAACCCCTAGTACTTTTTATGGCAATGCCCTAACACTTTTATTGAAGCCGTCACATTGCATCGCCTTTACTTCTTCTATGGGATCTTATTATCTTTGTGGTGCACGCAGCATAACTGAAAAGGGAATTTTGTCCATACTATCCCACTCCCACTTTTACCTCTTTAATAGTAATAATATCTTGTAGATATATGACTATTTAATATAAGAATATAAAAAAATAAAAACACTTTTACAAGGGTTGGATTCTGGCAATTTGCATAACCACTAAAAAATGTAACTTAAACTACCGACGGATACGAAAAAAAGTTGAATTATGAGAATATTATAGAAACAATATTTTCCATCATAAAAATCTTTTAAAATCACATCTGATCAAACAACCTACAACTCACAGTATGGGCCAGAACAATCTGGGTTGTTAGATGGTGTAAACCCATAGATCGATAGTGCTTTAGGGATTATTGTCAGACCACCTCTATCCTCCTGAAAGAGGCACATGATCCACAAATCTAAGACCCACAACCCAAACCCTAATCCTTGCCAACACCTCATCCCACAGTTCAAACCCATGGTACTTTTTATGGCAATGCCCTAACACTTATATTGAAGCCATCACATTGCATCACCTCTACTTTTGCTATGCGATCTTATTATCTTTGTGGCACACACAACATAATAGAAAAGGGAAATTTGTCCATACTATCCCCACTCCCACTTTTACCTCTTTAATAGTAATAATATCATGTAGATATCTTACTATTTAATATAAGAATATAAAAAATAAAAAACACTTTTACAGGGGTTGGATTCTTTCAATTTGCATAACCACTAAGAGATGTAACTCAAAATATTGACGGATACGAAAAAAAAGTTGAATTATGAGAATATTATAGAAACAATATTTTCCATCGTAAAATCTTTTAAAAGCACATATGATCAGACAACCTATAACTCACATTTATAATAAACATATGTATGCTAGTAAACTACAAAATCATGAAAAGAATAGTAATATTACTTGAGAGGGGCATTGCATATCAACTATGAAAAAATCAGGCTGAAGATATACAAGAAAAAGTGATACAATACAAATTATTAGCTTAAAATACAATGCTTTCAGTAAAATAAATGTATAAAGAAGACATGAATTGATTTGGTTTTTTCTACTATGTTCTCCAAAAGAAAATCATGAAAAAAATGGCTGAAACAAAAAGGAGCAAGGTGATATAGCTTGAATGGATGCGTTACATGTAAACAGAGAGAGGTGGCTAATAAAAGAACCAACAACTTGGAATAAGAAGAGAACTGTGAGCAAACAAATCCTACAAACGATATATACGCATTCAACATGCATAGATATATATCCCGCATTCAACATGCAAGTGCTAAAAACAGTAAACCCACATTCAGCATGCAAAACTAAAAAACTAAAAAGCAAAAATGCTAAAAACAACAACAAAAAAACACAAATACCCAGAAAACGTAAAGACGTCCAAATACCTGTTGAAAACGTCAAAATGCCAGTTGAATTTAAGATAGTGACGTGAACGACCACATACCCTTTACCATAGGGGCAACGCCTTTGACGTAATTAAATGCTACAAATAATTTTAAATTTGTAATGATATTTATATCTTTGAATATTTAATTTATTTAACAATTTTAAAAATACAAAAATACTTATAACTATTAAAATATAGAACTTTTATAATAATATTAAAACTGTGACAACATTGACAATTAAAAAACTATGAAATCATTCCAATTAATATCATTGTTGATGTTGTCACAGTTTTTCTTAAATTATTAAACTATAATTATTTGTAAAATAAGTTTTAAATTTTACATGTTTTTAAGAATAATATCTATCCGTCTCCGACAAAGACCTAAACATACTTTTGCTACATATAATTTTTCAACATAAAATTTTGTATCATAAAAATTTGTTTGATTCGACCAATTGGATGAACCCTTGTTTGAATCGTAAATGTGTAAACATACTTTTGTTCTAACGTTTGCCACTTGGAAATAGGATGGTATCTATCAATAATTCAGTTGGCATGGCATATATTACTATAAATCTAATTATTTCAGAGTTCCTTTGGCATATATGATGTAACATCTAATCAATGCAAAGATGTAGTTTTAAATATATATTTAGGCGAACAAAACACGCGCATGGAATATCTCATGTTTTAACATCAATTAGTCAAAGCGTTGACTACGAGTTTGTGATTGAGTTTCTAGAGGATAACATCAATTAATCAAAGCGTTGACCACGAGTTTGTCATTGAGTTCCTAGAGGATATGATCAAAAATACAATATTTATTTACAAAGATCAACAAGTATACCGAAACAACCTTTCATCAGGCAGCACCAACAAAGAAATAAAACAATCATAGACATGTGATAATGTTGAATGAAAAAATACAGCCCCCTCTGACAAAAATGATCTCAACAATGCGCAACTTCAGCCAAACTGTAAACAACACTTTGATCACACATATTGCAGAATGGAGAATTATTCTTCAGCAGAGGGACTTCATTTACTGATTCATGATTCATCAGACCAGGAAAAAGAATGCCCAAGTTATTGAATCCTTGAGAGAGACCAACAAAGCATGGTTTCTCAGAATTTTCTTCACAGGTTTCTGTGCGAGATGAGCTTTTAGTGGAATTTATCTCTTCATTCTCCATGGAAGATTTCCCTGTGAGCTTCTGGACCAGAGACCTGAAATTTTCTGGGACTGTCTTGATTATCTCTGGTTCATAAACATACTCCACACGAATGGATGCCGATGAAGAGATAATATTGTTCTTCAGCTGTGAACATTTGCTTGATTTGGAGATTGCATGAGAATATTTCTTAGTAGCAAGCAAGGCAGAACCATCTTCATCTGTTTAGTCAGACAATAATTTTTTTTTTGAGAGTTGAAAGAATGAAGATGAATGAGGTTCTGCTCATATTCATAGGAGTAAACCATCCACGAGAAGTGTGATTAATACAGGCTCTTGACCTCTGACTTTTCTGTAGGTGATATATAACACGTGTGATTAATATGACTTTAAAAGAGCTGACTTTTCAAATGGAAGAACTGGGACACACGTCTGTACAACTCTTACGTATAAAAATTAGGGAGTGAAAAAAATGCCGTGTCTACTTCTTAAAAGCCTTGAAAAAATATTTAATATTAGATGATTGTTATCTTCTATATGTAGAAATGGAAAGTGGTTTCGAGTAACAATTTCATTAACTCTATTTATTTTTTGCGATTTAATAAGCATCAAGTAAATTAGAATATCGATTTTATTTGTATAAATATGCAATAGTTTAAAATATGGGAAGTTTGGGATAAATAATTATTGATTTTGGGGTTTATGGATAATATTTTCATTTGATTATAGGAAACAATTTTTTTTTATCAGAGTTATGAGTTAGAGTTGGGACACAAAAAGCGGCTCAGTTCTCAAAAGTCACAAAACCATCAGATAACCACAAACACCATAAAAAACACTAGTTAACACAAGCTATTATAATAATCATAAATCACAAAATAGAAAGAAACTTAAAATTTAATTAGTGAGCAAACAACTAAAAGTAGAAAATGATCTTCTCAAAGTCAATGCTAAGAAGGTCAACATTATAGGATAATACTTGATTTCATGCATATCGTGAGATAATTCCCAATGACAAGGTATTGAACACTAATCTAGATTAGTAAATATCGACCCCCTAAACAAATGAACTAGAATGTTGTGGTGACTATGATCATGATGGCCTTGAAATTAGTTGATTGGAATAGTGATATCTATGAAAATTGACATCTCAAATAAAATGTTAAACTGGTTCTACAAATGCATTCACTTGGGCTTAGTCACTATAAACCTCACAAACTTTCCCTAACTCTTTTATGAATCGTCGAGAATCTACTCTCCTTGATTTAATCCTTAATTTGATCTCAATTCCTTGTAAAACCCATATAAACTAGGGATGTTAAAGGGAAACTTTGTTATCCCCCCATTATTATAGGGCCTACATGAGTTGAGTGAAAAATAGTCAAAACTTGGTGCAAGTCAACAATTATTCAAGTGTAATCAAGTGTCTAAACAATTATCCTTCAATGCATACAAAAATAATTACTAGAGGCTATAATGAATCTCTAAATGCTTGAGTTATAACATATGCATACTTCAGAAATAGACTAGATCCTACTCTCATATTTACAATATTACTTGAAAAAATAATTATATTATCCTTCATTTTCTAAATGCACTAATGTGCCTTTCTATGACTTCTTGAATTATAACTATGGCCATATTGACATGCAAGCTAACACACACCATGAGGGATGGCCATAAAAAATAAGAGAGAAAACCTATGGAATTTAATAGTGGGGAAAAAAAGAATGCACAAAGGTGATGATCATTTCTAATCTATAAACCCTTAAGCTTACGTACATATTAAATTCATCGAAACACACCTGCTCTATTTAGAAAATTAAACTTAAAATACTACTATTAGATTCTAGTGATGGTTAAACTTGGTGCAAATTGTTGTTAGAAACTTAACAGTACAATAAGCAACTCAATAATGAATGAGCTTACAATTATAGACATGAATTATTTAAATAATAACACTTAGATAGACAATATTTTGGTCTATGAAATGTTGATTTAGAGGAAAACCAATTGGAAGTGAAAATTTTTAAGCTTTCTTATTTGATTATAGCCAAAGATATAGTACAAAGAGTATCAGAATAAGTACAACAACACCATTATCAAGTGATCAATTAGCTTATCTTTGTTCTTCCAATCTAATCCTTCTCGTACATCTGGATGAGCACCAACTCCGACAATTAATCGCTTATTATCCAATAATGCCATATATTTAACATGCCTAGAGATGTTCTTTCATGCAGTAAAGGAGTTCATGTTCTTGAGAATCAAAGACAAAATATTGTTTTGATCATTATGGGAACTCAAAATTCACCATGAGTGAGACTGTCAATTTTGTACATTGGAGGTTTCAAATTTTCTTCGAAGGTTACAAAGATTCCAATCTTTATATACATGTGGTTGCATATATTTCTTCCTTGGGTAAAGTGGTATTTAAACAACATTCCTAGGAAATTCTCCTTTAGATCCCATGCACTAACAAAAAATATATTTTTGAGCATTTGGGTGATGAATTCGAATGGTTTCCCAAATTCCTGTTGATAGCAATCTAACTCCCTTTTGGAAGGAATTCAACTTACATATCAAATTGTAATGGGGGTGTAGATATAATGCAAAAATGAAGAATGGTTAAGGGATCCAATGAAGGACACTTTTTTTCTATATAACCCATAAAATCAACACAAACAATAAATTGAATTTTAATTTTGCACATGAACTCTAAATGGAATAAAAATTCTTTCATCAGATTTCGATGAGAAAATGACAAGAATGCATACACTATAGTATTGTTGTCAGCATTAAAAATAAATTTAGTCCACAAGAGTCCCAAATGATATTTACTACAACATCTCTCTATCTCAATCGTCTTAAGCTTCTACACATGCACACGCACACACGCGTGCGTGCGTGCGCGCGCACACACACACATCAATTCTCTCAACTAACTTCTTACCCATATGATTATTAGATGCAATATAATCCTTAAATAAATGACACATTCCCATTGTCTCATGAACACTTGTGGAAGAGGAATTAACTAACTCATTGAAAATGTGAAAATATAATTATAGGTGTAGTTAAAATGAATACTTTTCCAAATTATTAGATCTTTTTTCACCTCCACTAGTTACAATCCTTATGTTTTCAAACAATTTATATAGAACAGTGCACGAAACCTTTATGACTTTTGACCATGCATTAAGATCACACATCATAGAAAAAATATGTTTAAAGGATTCAATGAACAATGTTGCACAAGGACTTATCAACCATACTATTTTTATATAAAAATTATATGTAATTTGCACACTAATACTCTAGGATAAAAATATTTTAACTCTTATGCAATGTATGGAACTTCTTGAATTAGCAAAAAACTCAACAATGACCTTCAAACTAGATTTTTATAAAAATTTATATTGTTTCAAAATATTAGGTCTTTATCCACCTAGATTTTTAGAATAGTGTAAAAAAAAATTACATGAAAGTATAATTATGTGTCCAATAAATCATGAAAAGCAACTTTAGAGACTTTACATGAACAAGAAGTTTCACACATCATCGTAAAAAGCTTATTTCTACACTTCTATTTGGTTGATGTTAGATTTATTATAAACTTGGATTCTTGTAAATCAAATGCCACCAGTGATAAAAAGTAATCATGATCTCTTTCTCATGTATACTTCAAGCTCTTTGTTATAGTATCATATATTTAGTTAATTATAATATACTTATTGTGCAACATCTTGAATTCTTTGGCCTTTCTATTTCACCAAATATATTTCATATTCTCTCGTGTGTCATCCAATGTTCACTTATATCAATCATATGCATTTCCTCCTCACAGACAATTTTTTTTAGCATCTATTATCTTTAATCAACTTATTGAGATTCTATGCATTAAACTTATCCATTTATCTAGCATTCAAAATAAGAGTGCAAGCACACCACTTTGATTATGGGTGAGATATAAGTACATTCCAGAAAAATTATCTCATATATGTCATATGAAAATTTCTGAGCACTTTATAAAACCCAATATTCTTTCATTATACATTTTAATATATTATTTTTGTAAATGTTGTCATTTACAAGTTTGTTACTAATATGCCTCATACTTGATTTTCCACTTCATTCTTGTCTTCATATTTGTGCATTATTTTTCATTGTGCAGTGCAATGATGTAACTAAATCTTAAATAATAATTTATTTTGGTTATATTATTTAAGTAATATATTTTATATTTGTTAGATTAGAAACTGAATATGAAATGAAATGAAAAGATTTAGATTAGAAATTGAATATGAAGTGAAATGAAATAAATTAAATTTTTCTAGTTTTGATAGGGGCTCCTTGTAGAAGGAATAAATTTTCAATCATTACTCCATTTGGGGTTTTCATTATATTGTTGGAAAGGTTTGAACGAGATATATCATGTCAAAGGGCCTTGAGCTTTGTTCAAGGTTATTTGATACCAAAAAACCCTTAGGAAAATTTTAAACAATTGAGATAAAGTTACAGTAGAATAAATACACACACACTTCAATTCTATTTGAATGAATTAAGTTACAAATAGGTATAAAAAATGCATAGAAATTAGTTGCAAAATATAAATTAAAATGCAGGATAATTGAGAAAATAGACTAGAACTAAAGATATAACACTAGTGCACCTATAATAATGTAAATGCATGTTATAGTGATGGAAATAAACCTTTGATGTGAAGCTAACACACCTGTGGTCACTGTTAGCGTAGCAAAGGGAAAGAAAACACCAGAATTTGAACGTAATTACAAGTCATGGGAACACATGTAATAGCATGGTAGCACAACAAATGCAATGATAGCACAGGTCAAGTCACATTAGTGAAAACATGTAAAATAGAGAAAAATAAATGAGAAATTCTAGCGCATAAAGGAAAATAGAAATACACATGTATTCAGGCTAATGTAGGAATACAAATAGAAAGGTAGATCTGGTGATGCTACTGCAAATTGCATGTTATGGTAGCAAAAATTATGTCACGATAGCACATATCACATGTAGTTTTATAGAAATAGTTGAAATATGACCTGTAACGACCCAAAAAATCCACACACGAGCAAAACAGTGAAATACAGGATATTTATTTTTTGTCTTGCTTGACACATAACATGACGCAACATGTCATCACCAAGAATACAACTAACACTATGATCAACTTGATACAAGGATGGACATAAAGGCAGCACGGAAACGTTCACACCTATCAAGGACAATTTATTTTTCTTTTTGACAAGACAACATGGAAGCCCAACCACATGTCACACTTACATTTAGGGGCATCCCATGAGGAAATTCTTGTTAAATTTTCTTGTTTACTAAAACGTCTCTTAATTCTTAACTTACGTTCTTATAAAATTTCATGTAATGATTCACGCAATTCTTTTCACAAGGGAGAACTTCTTTCTTTTCAACTATTGACTAAATAGCTTAAGGCCAAGCTTTCTAAACTAGGATCATCAATTTTATGTCCAAAGCTTTTTATTCATTTGATTTTAGGACATTTTCCATTTCTTACAAGGTTAATTAAACTTACTCAAGCCACTAACACATGTTCCACACCTCTATTGCACAGGTGAAGGCATAAGCTCCGATTGAGTGGAAAGTACCACTTAGGGTTTATAACAATAACCTTCTTGTTAAAGGATCAAATTTTGACCTTGCTTAAGAAATATCACCATAAATCAAGGTAAGGGTTAACAGAACAGGAAAACAGAATTTAGCTTCAGGGTCACATTGTTTACTATCCGTCTTTTATTGAGGTTAAGAGTTTATCAAGATTGGTTAAATGTTCCATCTAGACTTTACTTAATTAAGTTTGCCAAAGGAAAAAATTTCAAATGATAGAGAGAGATTTAAGGTTTTATTAATCAATTTCCCTCCTACTTATTAAATCCTATCATCTTCTAAAATCTAACCATTGATTTCACCATAAAAGGATAATGTTTATTAGTTTGGCTCGGGAAAAAAATAAGTAATCATATTTCGTTACAAAAGATAGTTTCCTCTTGATTATTCCAGGTCTCAAAGGTTATCAAGTAGATCACATCTACATTAATATATTCATATACATAGATTTTCGTTTAACTTTTATAAGGACTATCCAGTCCACTTTATAGTGCTTACAAGCTCATTTCTACTATGCCTTAGAAGGATTTACAAGTCAACATTTTAACTCAAGAGCAAAGTTTAACAGTACTTGTTTGCGAAAAAAAACAAGGTTACATCAATTCTTTCCAACACGATGCAAAAACCAAAGGGACATACCATCTCTATTAATCCATGACTAGGGAACAAGAGCGTAATAACATGGAACATGCCACGCTACTATTCTAAGGATTTAAAACACAATAGAATATCCCATAACCAAGCGGTAATCAAAATTTCATCTTTCACATGATAACCAAAGAAGCCAAAGTTTCAACAGTTACAACAACAATTATCTACAATACATTCCACTAAGGCACTAACCCTCCTTCTAAAATGTCCAAAGGCCCTTTCCGAATTTTTAAAACATAATACGCATTCATACAAAGGAACATCATAACCAAGATTGATGCAGTAATCTACAAGTCTTTCCATCATCTAACCACATAAGCCATCTGCAACAATTAATAACCTGAGTCAGTTCACGAGAACTAAGCAAGATAAGACTATACATAGCAACAATAAGCTACTAGCTAACAATACCATGAAAGGAAACATTCTATTTCAAGAAATGGATCAAAGTTCTAACCTCTAACAACCTTTTGAAACAAGATATAATTTTCACCATTCCAACTAAGAAGAGAGCCCTATGTTTTAATTATGAACAATATCTCGAAAACCACAAAAGGTCGTCAACCAAAATATTCAATACTATGGAATTTATAATATTAGAACAAAGAGTTGGGAGTATTAGGATTTCAATCATGTACTCCAGTAGAATACGTGATCGAAGTCTAATATGTCGCCAATCAATCAACATTCTCTAGGTGAAGTCGAAAGATGAAAACTAGTCATGATCATAGTCACCAAAAAACAAACAATAGTTCAATAATTATTCTAGAAGGCCATAGGCCTAATAGGTTAGAAGTAAACAACGAGGGTAAACAGAGAGTTCCATCATGTAAACGAAAGGTTAAATGGCTGAAAATATTATATTTAAACTCAAACCATTATTTCTTATCTAACAAGTGACCTCATAGCTAATAAGGATGAGTGGAAGGGATGAAAAAAGAAAAAAACAATGTCTGGAATAGGCATTGCCTAGCAGCCTACCTACTAGACATAACCAAGATTGGAATAGAGACAAGCCCCATGACTAACCAAGTCCATTAAGCAAGCTCGAATTCTAAACACATCCATTCAATTTTCATAACACTTTAGATTTATAACCCTCCCATTCTAGAGGAAACATAGCCATGAATCTAGGCTTGGTTGAACATTTCCGAAGTCAAGTCACTTCCAAAAATTGTAAATGTTATACAAAAACATAGTCTCTCACTCTTCTTAGTTTACATTTCATCACTAGGCATATGCTAACCTACGCAGTGATGAAGCTCATAATACACCACTGAAGATAGATATCCTCCCACGAAGATATTCTATAAAGATGTAATCACTACCATTAGGTTCGATACATATACAAACTATTCCATATTTTCTTTTCCCTTTTGTTTTTTTTTTGTTTTTACAACAAAATATATTGTCGCCCTTCCATTACAATCATTCTAAATTTGTAAAGAAAAGTCACTCAGCAAGAACGAAGTACAAAAGTAATTTTGACTAAATTAAGGAACATCATGTTACCTTAATCAGTCGATGAAATCCTTAAGTTTCACAAACCACGAAAGATATTACCTTAACTCCATCAAGGCATCATGTCTATACTTGCTTAAATCGAACACACATGGAAACATCAACATTCCACATCGTAACACCATAAAGGCCATTAATATTACCAAATTTTACTCTTAAGGAGAGTAGGGTCAAATGGGGATTCTATCAATAATCATGCCCTTTTAAAACAAAAATAACAATCTAAGCGTTCATCCCATTCAGGACCTAACAATATAATTGAAAACACATAGGTCTAAACCCTAAATATATATATATATATATATATAATTGACCCCAAAGTTCTCAGTTTGGGTTTATACAAAATTGCCAATTTCTAAAGTCGTAACAAAATCAAACTTGCACTTCAACTCAGCTTAGCCCACCAAAACAATGAAATGATACACATATACCCTATTAAGGGTGATTAAAACATTAAGGCTCAACTGAGTGAAGGTCGACCTACCAAATACAATAAATATGAAGCCGTACAACCCAAGAGGGTTTAAAAAAAATATTTAAAGCAAGATCAAAGATATGCCTTCTATCAATCCAGGACATATTTTCGGTCCAAAACTTCCTTCTTAACAAGCATATATATTGAACTTCTAATTTCCAAATACCCTAATATTTTGCACAATACACGAAGTGCATAATCAAGCTTATCATAAAAAAATAATAATAATTTAACTATATATTTTCCTCTAGGGCAATAACATAAAAGGAACCCAATACTAGTCAAAGCTGCAACGTTCCAGGGGTGATTACATACCCAGGTTCACGAAAGAAACAACGACATTTTTGTAGAAGGAAGTAACTTTAAGATTATATATATATATATATATATATATATATATATATATATATAGAAGCCGACAAGTTGTTAAAACTAGCGTACCTAGAAGAATCAATTTCTAGCACAGGGTATTTTATCCTTACAGTACATATATATATATATATATATATATATATATATATATATATATATATATATATATATATATATATATTTCCATATAATTAAACGAAGCATAAACACCGAGAACATTTTTGTTTTATATATAAATGGGTTTGATCACTTCAACAAGAACAACCAACGGAGGAAAATCCAAAAATAACAAACTATTACCCATATACTGAACACAAATCCACAAAATCACAATTTTATACCAATTTCTAGAAAGAAAATGTTTCATTTTAAGAGGTCTGTTAGCTTCTAGCATACTATGTATATGGTTAGTCTATCTTGCCTGTTTTAACGCATCCACCAGTCGTGTACATCCAGCAGGGACTGCTACAGCCACGCGCCCTCCGCTTTATCCTCTGCTTCACTGGGCTTTTCTTGCAATATACCACACCATGATTCCCTTTTGAAGGCACGACTAGAAGAATGCAATAGGTGGCTGTCCAAACACTAGATTGCTTCAATGCAGCTGCTTTGGGGGGTGAGAGTCGAACTGCTTACCACTCAGTTTGAGAGCACTTGCACTAGAAAGCTAAACACCAACCATGGTTTGAAGCTCGGACACAAGACATAATGATTACATCGCTCCTGGCTTTGAAAGGCATCTACCGTATTGATACATAAACCTTTTCCTTCATCAAATTTGGGGACAACATCAAACTCTCGGTGCAAACATTACAGCTGTAGCTTTTAAGGTATGATAATTCCAACAGAGACCTTTATGCCTGCCAACTCAGTGACTCGTTGAAGAAGCCCATATCATTGCAAAGCAAAATGTGCTTCATGAATATTCTGATATGAAACAGATCCACCCCTATGAGATCCTCTTCCATGAGTTACATCGCAGAACAAGCAAGGATCTCAGTAGAGAATCTCTGTAATAAATTTCATCGGGTCTCCTGGTAACACTCTCACTGTCACTTAATTGACTTGATAAAAAATATCTTGTAGGAGAATCCAAATTTGAGGATGTAGAGATACAGAATAGAAAACAACCTAGTTGGACAACTTGCCTATTGGAGGTGCTCACGAAGGCTTCTACCAAAATGTAGCATGCCTGTTGCTTGGCTATTTACTGTTACAGGTTATTGCTGTGGATCCCCGACAAGAACACCCTTCGCAACACCCAATGAAAGTGGAAGTAACACGCCTGCTACACTAGATGGTTTCCATGCCCCTCCTCCACAAGGAACCAATCTCCACCTGATTTACACGCCTCAACTTGCATCCACGTCAACCAGGCTAAAGAAACTATAACACAATGTGAAGCTCCTTCTTCTTTGCTTGTTGAGTGCTCAAATTCCACTCCAAGCTCCCCTTGAAAGGCATAGGTAGGGAGAAAATGACAGCAACCAAGGAGGATGTCTTTGCACCAGCTAAATGCATTTGCAAGAGAGATCCACGGCCTTTTTAACAGCCACGATTTGGGGTAAGTGTCCTCCTCAAAGCAGTATACGCAGCCCACAATTGTTTTGGCTCTTCACTCCACAAAGCTCTGAAATACTTCCTCCCAGAGGAAACCACAAAGCCAACAACCAGAGAAAGGCGTATTCAGGCCAACAAAAGGTCAGCGGCTAGCCACAAAGCAAGAGCCCAGATAAAAAAAGAAACAGTTTATCAAACCACACAAATCCTTCATCACTCAAACTCACGCGCCCAGGACAGAGAAGGGCATGGAGACCACGGAAGTCAGCAAAAGATTTGCAAATAATTTTTTTTTAATAAAATGGCACATGTGTGGCCACCAACCAGGGAAGTTGGACACGCCAAGAAAGGATGCAGGGGTCTTAAATGAAATGGCAGGTGAAAAGACAAGCACATGGAAGATCAGTAATAAAATCTGATTTTTTGAAAGCTATGCGGCCAACAGGGAGGAAGACATATGGTGGGTGGGTAGAAAAAAATTAGTTTCATTAATTTTCACCAACCATATGCCAAACAAGGCACTACATGGCCAATTTGACTATTTTTTTAAAATGCTCATAATTTAATCCATGAAAAGCCATGAAAATTTGTCAGTGAGTCCTAAACATCAATAAGAAGACAAAAACAAGATGAATTTCATAAAAAATGATGAAGAAATGAAAAATATGTGGGTTTCTCCCACCAGGTGTCCTAGAATGTATATAGAGAAATACTACATAATAGAAGATAACACACAATAAACTACATACCTGATAATTCTTCATATCTCCTTACAACCTCAGATTAGATTGCTAAAGTTGTGAATGAAGCACCGAGATTTTTGAGTCTCTTGATCAAAATTTTGTGGATGTTCCAAAGATATTTTGAATGCTAGTAGATTTTAGGTACAAGCAATGAGATTGAATGACTAGTTTGATTTTTGTTTCGCGATCAATTGGAAAGTGTAACAGTATGTGAGATTGAATGATAATCGAACACAACGATGATGAAAATCTCAAATCTTTCAAAGATGATAACTAGGGAGGAATGAATATTGCTTAGTTATATATGAGGGAAGAGAATCCCAAATCCTTGATTTCTGCGATTAACTTGTTTGATTTGAAGTTTTTTATTATTGGCAAATAGTTTTTTGAAAGGGACTATTCCCTTGTATAAGAGGCTCACAAGCCAGATATTACAAATTCCCCAAATAAAAAGATGATCAACATCAAGATATTATAATAAATCCCAACAACAAAATAACAATCTGCTAAGAGAAGAACCGAAGCCAAAAGCTAACAACAAAAGCACAACAAAGAAACATCGTTGCAACAACAATTAATCAGCATCTAAAGGGCAGCAAAACCATGAATTTTTCTTCTTGTTACGAACTGTGATCCACTCATCAGGAATTTTCTGGAAAGGAATGATAACTTCCAGATCTATGATCCTCTGAAACACGTTGTTTGTACAAGGAGAATTAGGAGGGATATTCTCCTTGACTGCTACATGCTCTTTTGATTTTTCCTTCCTCAGAGAGTCACTCCTAGAAAGCTCCTTGTTTGTAGGATCTGTGATCTCTCTCAAGGGGGTTTCATTTTTTAATTGGAAGTTAACTAAAGCATGATTGGATTGTTTAGTCGAGTTTCTAATTTGATTGAGGAGTTGAAGTGTTGTCTGATCTTGCATGGATGTTTTTTCATTGAGTTGGAAAAGGTGACATGTATTTGAACATTTAGAATTAAATATTAAATCCATGTCTTTTGTTTTATTCACCCAAAGAATTAACGTGACTTTTAGTTTTTGGAGAGATTTTCTGTAACTTTTAGAATGTCATGCTTTAAAACAATTTGCATGATTTGATTTAATCTAAACTTGTCCTTTTGCATATATTTAATTGATTAGTTTGGTTCTAGTTAACTTGAGGTGTTAATTAGTAAAGTGAATGTGGACAAGGGGTGAGGTGGAAATGGATATATGTAGGATATATTTATTTATTTTAAGGTGAAATTAACTAATAAAATTAGCTAAGCTGCTAATGGGATATGAGATGAATAATAAAAGTGATATGGTTAATTAATTAATTCTAAGCATAGGATGAGTGTAATAAGGTTCATAACACAAATATTTAATAATTCGAGTTCTATGTGTCAGTGATAAGAAAGATTAGAAGAGTTGCGTGACAATGTCATAAAATGCCATGAAAGGTCATAAAATAGTAGAACAAATCAAAATTTGTTGAAAATGGTCGTAATGTGTTGTGAAGTAATCATGGGATGGTTTGGGTGGTTTAGAATGCGTAGTAAAATAATTTTAAGTTGTCTATAGGTATATTGTGTCAATAATTGTGTTTTTATTGTTGTTTGAGGTGATCTTGTCCCCAGTGGTGGCCATTTGTGTTGGTTGTGTTGGTTTCAAGATTTCAGGGAATTGAGATTCTATTTTTGTCTTAGTTCTAATTCATAACTCTGGCTAAAATTATTTTACTTGTAATCAATTAAAAATATTACTCTACAAACTGGAAATCACTAATCATTGATAAAAAAAATATTATTTCCTAATTTCTTATATTTTTAACAATTGCATATTTGCACAAATAAAGGTGATATTCTAATTTAAATCTCCTTATTAAATATTGTTAATGCAATGTCATTCTCACTCGAAACCACGTTCCATTTCTACATATGAACATAACAAAAAGAATTCTAATATTTATGTAACGCGTTACGCCGCACGCGTACACGAAACAATTAATATTTACTTAGTCAATACTTTAAAGTCATATTAATCACACCACTAGTAATAAAAGGGCGCGTGTTATATATGACCTAGAGCCAGCATTTCATTGGAATTGTCATTGATGAATTTTTTCCTATTAATATGAGCACAGCCTCATTCATCTTCATTGAATATTCCCACATTCTGATCGACCATTCTACTTTCTGCATCAAGCTCAAAAAATGTTTATTGTCTGATTCAACAAACTAATATGAGACAGATGAAGATGGATAAACAAGACGGCACAAGAGTTTCAGGATCTACCATGCTTGCTACCAATAAATCTTCTCACGCAATCACCAAATCTAGTTGTAGTGAAGGATCAAGCAAATGTTTACAGGAGAAGAACAATATCATCTCTCCATCGGCATCCATTCGTGTGGTGTATGTTTCTGAACCAGAGATAATCAAGACAGACCCTGCCAATTTCAGGTCTCTAGTCCAGAAGCTCACAGGGAAATCTTCAAAAGGAGAATGAGAACATAAACTACAAGAAGAGCCAATCTTGCGCAGTCGAAATTTATACTGAAATTCCTTGTTACTCAAGGATTCAATAACTTGCTCATGCTTTTCCCTGGTCTGATGAATCATGGATCGGTAAATGAAATCCCTCTGCTCAAGAATAATTCGCCATTCTGCAATATGTGTGATCAAAGATGTGTTTACCGTGTGGCTGAGTCTGAGCACGGTTAAGATCATTTTTTATAAAAGGGGCCCCTTTTTTTCTTCAACATTATCACGTCTACGATTGATATATTTCTTGTTGTTTCTGACTGATGAAAGACTTATTTGGTAAATAGATATAAACCATTGGCACGGTCATGTTACTTTTGAGAAGCGAAAATCATAAATAGATATAAATCATTGGCGAGATGTGTAATTTGATTGTCTAAGATTGTGTGTTGATAAAAAAACATCTAGATCTTTAATATCGATCAGCCTATCCATTGATAAAAAAACATGTAGATCTTTAATATCGATCAGCCACTACTACACGGAGCCCTATTTTGAGACAAAACTTTATTTTTGTCTCTAACTTAAAGATTTGTCTCTAACTTGTTTAACTTTTACTTTTTTTTTGCCAAATTGAAGGAAATTGCGGGAAGTAAACCCTAGATTGGAAGCAGACGAGGTAATCAATTCCAATATGTAACCATTTCAACACTTCAAACAGAGATATGAAGCATTTGCAAGTGCCGTATCTGCTACACTTCTCGTGGATCTCCTAAGCTCTCTTGTTTGACGGAATCTCTTTTCATATTGTTCCCCTGATTTATAAGACTCAAGAGGCATGATCAGCAGTTCGTTTTCCTGTGGCACAGATTATTTCTTAGGCTGAGCAGCTCGTTTTCTTGACAGATTTGGAGAGGCATGTAATGAGGATCGATTGTGGATGTACTATATTTCAGTGGATGTCCTGTTCTAAACCTTTAATTTTAGAGGAAAACGAAAACATTGTCCGAGGTTTGTCACTTTCCAAGTTCATTGAGCACGTTAAGATGGCTCTCTGTTGGAATAATGGTGGAGAGTGTTAGCAGGGTTTGGATTTTACAATGGAGAGGAAACATTAAAAAACCCAACTCCTTGTGTTGCGCGGCTGAGCCTATCTCTCACGCACGTTTGCAGAGAGATAGGCAGATTCGAACATGTGACCTGCAAAATACAAGGCAGGAGGCCCACCACTCTGCCACAGCATTGGTTGTTACGAATTTTGAGTCTTTTCAATTAAATATTCCCCCCGCGAACGTGCGTGAGGGATAGGTAGATCCGTGTTGCGCATCCTCACCTTGTTGCCTCTAGCCTTTTCCAAAAATAATATCTAAGTAGCGGGGTATAGACACATCGTTCTTTCTGATCCAGGGTATATATTCTCTATCGATTATGGATCAAGGATATCAATTAATTTCTTTGTGTTGTTTATTTTTATGGGACAAGTTATAAAGTAGTATATGATTTTTGAAGCATATGACAATGGATTTCTGTAGGTTTTCTACAAAGGGACTACGAGGACTGCAGCTGATCTATTTGCAAATGGGTTTATTGAGTGTCCTCTTCGGTATTGGATTATGGGTTTTTTAGATTTTCTACGTGTAATGCCCACTTCCCTACGACACTTAGTTGATTATCATTTTGAGTTATGCAGACTTTTGGATATGGACATGACTTAGACTTACATTGATTAGCATGATGTTTTGTGACTAGATGCATTTGGGTTATAATTGGATTTTGCTTTCAGTATGATCTACACTGACTCATGGACAGACTATTGGATACCGATATTATTTTTTTTATTGGATTATTATTTGCATGGACTATTGGATATAATGATGAAATGCATAATTAAGTTGTGATTTAGACCTAGAAATAATGATTGATTGAATTACGTATAGATGTTAATAAAATTCATGCATATGGTTATTTTGGATATTTTGACATGGCTGCAAGGCCGAAGGAGGTATTTTGTATTTTGCAGGAAACACAACATGATCACAACCATGAGGAGGATTGGGAACCAAACACAACAGGATGTCAGGTGGTTACAACCTTTGGTCGTTAAGGCAATTAGTGAATTGTATTGTGTTACCTTTGTTCTTTTATGTGTTAAGAAAAATTTCCATGAGGGGGAAATTTTCTAATGTGACCATGGGGTTAAGAATTTTATTTACTTATTTTAACTTACTTCAGTAGGTGATTTTATTTCTGATATTTTTTTTTAAGTTACTTTTGCTAAGTATGTTTAGATTAATTTAACACCTTGTTTTAAATTTTAAGTTTTGGAGGGAAGTCTAGTAGGTATAATTAATTTTGATAGTTGGCTCCTTGAGCCTTGTGTTTGCCTCTTGTATTGAATGATTTTTTTGAGTGTTGACCACTCCAAATCCTTTAAATCTCGAATTTTAGATTTAGGGCAATTTTGGGGGACTTGTGGGACAAGTTGAACTTGTCCCACACTTCCCGAAACCCCTTACCAACCATATCTATGGGTTGGGAATCCAAAAAGGGGATTATTTATTGTTTTGGGAAGGGAAATGTGACTTTGGAGTGCACTTGTATTCTTTTTGCATTTAATTGTGCCTTAAGACACATGGGAAGGGATGGATGTGGAAGAGAGTTGTCATTCAATCCAACCACCCATTTATAGTGTTTTGCGATTTGAGTTGACTAATGGGAGGTGGTCTTGAGGATGTGTGATGTGGCATCCTGCAAGGAGCCACATCACCCTCACTCTCCCCTTTTGTCTAGTTATGGAAATTTCCTCTCATGTTGAGGGGGTTGGAGTTTTGTTTTTTTGTTAATTTTTGGGAGAGAAAAGAATTGGGAGAAAGAGAAAAAGAGAGAGCTTGGACTTGCATGCTTGGATTGTTTTGGAGGGAGCTTGGAAAAATTTCTTGGTTTAGGCTTCTCCAATGGAGAGGTAGGAAACCTTCTCCCTTTTTGCTTTCTTATTGTTGTTGTTTCTTTGCTTAAATTTGTGGAAAATGTATGTTTACTTTTGTGTATTGTGGTAAATGGATAGAATGCTTAATGTGTAGCGTAGGAGAGGTCTATGGGAAAAACTCATGAGGGAGGCTTAAGAGTAGAATAGGATATTTTGGAGGGAGTTTGAGAGGGATGCCCATCTTGGTTAAGAATGTTCACATTCTTACCTTGTTCTTGAGGGAGCCATAAGAGGAGGGAGGCATAAGAGTATGGGAGGAAAAAGGGGTACTTGAGGGAGGCATAAGAGTCATAGGGGCTTGAGTTTTAATGTGGAGGGTTTGGATGGGCATCTCATCTTAATTGGGAGGCATAAGGAAAATTTTCCCATAGTTCCTTCTCTTGTTGGCTTGGATGAAAGCCTTGTTGTGAAAAGTATTGTGTTAATTGTGTTTCCTTTTTGTTTCTTCTTTTAAACCTTGAATGTTGTGAAGAAAATTGTATTGTGGAAGCAAGTATTGTTGCCTTGAGTTGGAGACCACCCTTCATTGTGTTGTGTTTGGGGCTCGGGGGTCAATGGAGGAGATTGCTTCTCTTCTCCATTGAGTTTTGGTTGGGAGGAGAGTGTTGCCTCTGCCCCTATCTTGGTTGTGATTGAAATACTTGGAACTTGGAGCATAGATGAAGAACACCTTGGAACACAAGAACCTTGTTGTTGACAATGTAAAAACATCATGTATTTACCCACCTAGAGTGGAGGAAAAATGTAATATTGCTTTGCTTTATTTAGCTTCCATCATTGCAAATTTGTTTCCACATGAAGTAGGATATGTTGTAAAAGGATTTGGAAGGAAAAGTTGCATTGAAATGATAGTATTTCTTACTCTAAAATTTATTGGAAATGTGGTTGAATTCGTTTGTGAAATTTTAGGAAAATTACAAAAATATATATACATACTAGACCTCATTTCATTGCAAAAAAAAAAAGTATTGAAAAGTGAGAATATTAGTGTATATTTTCTTTTTGTAGTATGGATGGATAGAGTTAAGTTTTATTGAATTTCCATTGTGCCAATAGATTAAATCATGTCCTAGATCTATCATGTTTACCTTATTTTAAGTATCCATTGTAAAATTATTGACAAATTGTAGAAGGAAACGAAATCAACTTGCTTGAAAATTCCATGCAATGCCTATTAAAGTTGGCTAGAAATAAATTTTTAATGCAAATACTTTAAACCTATCAAGTTCAATATCCAACACTCCTTAATGTATAACAAGGTAATAATAGTTCATAATGTCATCCATATTTGGGTATTATTAAAAAAACTAATGGATATGCCGGTATTAAATCCTATTTAAAACAATACACTATTAAATATTCCCTTAAAATCAACACAGTATATCATTGTAAGCTACAGCAAAGAAATAATATTAATTAAAATATGCAAAGAATGCCTTTCTGTAACACCACCATGTTGAATGACTGTCCCAAGGTCATTTGAGCAAATCCCCATAAATGAGGCAACTTAAAATAGCTTTGATGTTCAAATTTGTGGTACTCATAATGAAATATCTGCGATACGGAATGACATTTTGAAGTTGGAAAATCAAATTCCAGTGTTCGTATTGATTGCTCTGCTACGACTAGAGTTTAACAGCGATGTAGAACAAATGCTGGCTACAATGCTTAATGGTTTCCTTATGTACAGAGGTTTTCCCTTCGCTTTAAAATCATGGAACCGGGAAATGGAATCAAAACTGAAAGATCGTATTAATCGAAGCGATGCTTGTCATTTGTTGGATTTGTATAGAGGGGCAATTATGGATTTGCTAAGTCCTGGCCTGCAAAACAGTCGGTGCTAATTTTACACGTACAAATGCTCATTAATTAGCAAAGCAACTACTTCATGAATAATCCGATTTTGAAACAGACCCACCTTCACTATCTTCGCCACCGAGTTTGATAAAAATATCTTGAAGGTGAAACCCGTTTTTTTGAGGATGCATTCCATACTGAACAGATAACAACATAGTTGAACCGCCTGCTCATTTTGACGTCCTCGCAACCTGTTCTCCCCGCTCTCAACTTGCGGCACCCAATGGAAAGTGGAAGTAACGCATCCTCCTCACCTGCTGTCCACGCGGCCTGGGTGAACGTACCAACATTTTCTCCTGTTATACTGGCCTGTGCCTTCATCTATTACCTTCCACACTCTTACCCGCATGGCCAGGACGGTAGAAAAGTGTTTAGTCGACTGAGCAGGTCAAGATCTCCAAAATCTAAATGATTAATTGGAAGTGGCGGCCAGGTTGTTTTCTTGTATGCAAGGAGGGGGTCTTAATGGTGGTCAGGTGGTTGATGAGACACCCACCGCCCCCAACCATAACATTTAAACTCAAGTTTTGAAATGCTGGGCTTTGCAAGCCAATGTAAAATAGGGATAGTTGTTTAGGTGAGTTTAAGTGTTAAACACCATATAAAATATTAGTGACACATAATATAGTTTTCTTATAATAATCATACTTGGTATAAATAAGGTGTCATGTACATCTAAACACATAAAGACATACAAGGTAATAATATAATGTCGAAGTATATATATCTTAATGTATGATTTCCTTGATATATGTATGCATATACATATATATATATATATATATATATATATATATATATATATATATATATATATAGATATATATAATGTATTAAATTCATGTGATACGTAATATAAATGGATAATAAACCAAAAAAAAAAAAAAATATAAAAATCAGGTAGAGAGTGTTTTCATTTCATAACAAATTATACCTTACCCTAAGGATTAACATCCGGAGATGCCGTTATTCGATATTTCAGCCCTCAGACTTTCAACTCAAAGGACAACCCTTTTCAACTTTAGTGAAATGTCGAACAAGATGAATTTAAATATCCTTAACCTTGAAGCATCATCGTAACTATGGTGGTTTTCAAGCCTATATGCGAACTCTCCCAATGTAATTAATAACTCGCCGAGTTGTGTGGAATAGCTTGGTCTCCAATAAAGCTCTCCGAATTTATTTGACCAGCTCGCTAGGAGTGGTATGACAGTTATGACCTTGATTGGTGGCACTCGTATAAGCTAAACTCATCGAGCCATGTGGAAACAACTCGAAGTAAAATAATTTGCAAATAAAAACAAAAAAAAAAAAAATCACATTTTCGGGTCGAATTTTTGTGGCGCGGCGCCATCGTCGTCGTAGCGTCATCGTCTTCTAGCGGCGTTACATTTCTGGTATCAGAGCCAGGGGTTTGAAGCTAGGACCCTTGAGCACACGCAGAAAACGTGAAACAGGAACACTTAACTTAGTGCAGAAGATTATTCTTTTAAAATATAAAACCATAATGTTGATAATTATCGTAAAGAACAAATTTTGAAAACTAGCACAAGACATAGAACGATGAACTAACTCTCGCCTTGATCTGTGCAGGAGGCGCGGATTGGGCGAGGGATCTCTTCACATAGACCTAGACATACCACCGCCAGAGCAGGTCGTAGCAGCCCTTCTGCCTCAGATCTTGTAGACACTCCAGATGTCAATGCCGCTATACGTGAAGAGCCCTTGGGAGGAAAACTTGCTAGGCATAGTTTGGAGCCATCAGTAGATGCCCAGGCATCCCCTCGACACAGCGAGGAGCACAGAGCAGAGAATTTCCATGCAGAGTCGGCTAGAGCAGAGTCACCACAGAGAGGACATGGGGACAGGATCTCAGGACATAGGGACAGGTCTTGGAGCCCTAGACAGAGGGAGGAGCATACAGAGAGATCTAGGATTCATCATACGTCAGCTGCAGACCATATCAGGGAGATCCTGAAGCTATGACCATCTCACTATTTGGGTGATGCAGGTGGTTTTCAGGCAGAGGCCTGGTTGGTGAGCTTGAGTGGATGCTTCAAGCTCTGTCCTTGTACTAGCAACACGAAAGCTCATGTTGCGATCCATCTTCTGAAGGATGGAGCAGGAGTCTGGTGGAGGACCGAGGAGCAGAAGCTCCATGTCGACTCAGAGACGATTACCTGGGAACTGTTTGAGGAACGTTTCAGGAGCAGGTATTTACCCAGGAGATTTATACAGCAGTGCATAGACGAGTTTCATGACCTCCGTCAGGCATCAATGATAGTAGCTGAGTATGAGAGTCGATTTCTGGACCTACTCCAGTACGTCGACTATATGCAGGATGAGCAGGTACGGATTCACAGGTTCATCTGGGGCCTGAACTTGGATGTAGGTGGCGCAGTGTACATTCACTGCCCACAGACGTTAGCAGAGGCCATGGAGAAGGCCTATATTGCAGAGGAGACACGGGGGAAGACACAACAGGCTAGAGACAGAGTTCGGAGCCATATCCAGCAGATGCAGGATAGTAGGTCGAAGGGGTCAGTTCCTCCTCCACGGGGTGGACAGAGTTCAGGGCAAGCTTCATTTAGGCCAACACAGTAGCAGCAGCAGACCCGCCCACCTTACCGACCTCCTCAGAGATTCGATGCACAGAGAGGACGTAGTATGGGGCCTCCTCCTAGGGGTCCCATCAGGACACAGGGTGCACCAAGAGCTCATTCAATAGGAGCTCGTCAGCAGAGACCTCAGCAGTCCATAGCCAGATTGTCAGGATCTGTATCTCAGTCATCTAGAGTACCAACTGGAGCTGCTTCCCACTGGAGAGGACCAGGTAGCTATTATGGTTGCGGTGTTGTTGGACATCTTTGGAGAGATTTCCCACATAACCCTACCAAGGGTAAGACACAGAGATCAGAGCCTACTGTTGGAGATATGGCACGGAGTCATCGGATCTACGCAGCGGTCGAGAACTGCCAGGCTGAACATCAGATTACTGTGATTGAGACGACAGGTAGTGTTGGTGGTATTTCCACCTCCATATTATTTGATTCTGGTTCTTCTGATTCTTTTATTGCACCATCTTTAGTAGAGCATTGTAGGCTGGTGGTAGTTAGGCAGGGCCGTAGTTGGGACGTTGAGATGGCTTCTGGAGCCAAAATTTCTATAGACTCCTTAGTCAAGGAGTGTGTAGTGGATTTGGGACCCTTCACCACTACTTCTGATCTTCGGATCCTTCCATTAGGGTCTTATGGCATTATTTTAGGCATGGATTGGTTGTCCGCTCACAGAGCTAGAGTGGATTGTTACCATAAGACTATTGCTTGCATAGATGATCTTGGAGTAGAGTCAGTGATATCAGGAATTAGGAGGGCTGTATCCATTCGCACCATCTCCGTTATGCAGCTTAAGCGGTGTGCACGACAGGGTTGTCAGATGTTTGCTATTACGGTCAGTGACAGATCAGAGGATGAGTCGAGAGGACCTTCCCTCGATGATCATCCCATCTTGTCAGAGTTTGGCGATGTGTTCCCAGGAGAGCTACCAGGATTAACTCCCCCACATGAGATCGATTTCCATATAGATCTAGTTCCAGGTGTAGAGCCTATCTCACGAGCACCCTATCGGATGACTACTCAAGAGTTATGTGAGCTCAAGTTGCAGCTTGAGGACCTTCTGGAGAAAGGCCTAATCCATCCTAGTGTATCCCCTTGGGGTGCACCAGTGATCTTCGTGAAGAAGAAAGATGGATCTCTTCGGTTGTGTATTGACTATCGTCAGCTGAATAAAGTAACGATCAAGAATCGTTACCCCCTTCCACGCATTGATGATTTATTTGATCAGATGAAGGGGGCTACAGTTTTCTCTAAGATAGATCTTAAGTCAGGGTACCATCAGCTCAGGATTGCGGAGACAGATATTCACAAGACAGCTTTCCGCACGAGATATGGCCACTATGAGTTCACAGTGGTACCTTTTGGTTTGACGAATGCCCCCGCAGTGTTTATGAGTTTAATGAACGGGGTATTCAGGACCTTCCTTGATCGCTTCGTGCTCATCTTCCTTGATGACATTCTGATTTACTCACGCACACGTGAGGAGCACGAGGAGCACCTTCGCCAGGTTCTTCAGTGTCTTCGCAAGCAGCGCCTGTACGGGAACTTGGAGAAGTTTAAGTTCTTTCATCCTGAGGTGCAGTATTTAGGCCACATCATTTCAGGGGAAGGTATCGTAGTCGATCCTTCCAAGATTCGAGCCATCATGGATTGGCCAGCACCCACTAGTGTGACCGAGGTGCGTAGTTTCATGGGTCTAGTAGGGTACTACAGGAGGTTTGTTCAGGACTTTTCTCGGATTGCGCACCCTATCACTTCTCTTTAGCGGAAAGGGAAGAAGTTTCTTTGGTCAGATAGATGTGAGCAGGCTTTCAGTACACTGAAGGAGTGCCTCACGAGAGCACCTATTCTTGCAGTGCCAGATCCTCATGGAGAGTTTTACGTTTGCACAGATGCTTCCTTGGCAGGACTTGGAGGAGTGCTAATGCAGGAGGGTAGAGTAGTTGCCTTTGAGTCCCGCAAACTCAAAGATTATGAGCTCAATTATCCGACCCATGACCTTGAGCTTGCAGCAGTAGTACATGCCTTAGTGCGGTGGAGACATTTTCTTCTTGGCCGGAGATTTACACTCAGGACAGACCACTTGAGTCTTCGCCACCTCTTCATGCAGCCCAATCTCAATTCTCGTCAGCGGCGTTGGATGGAGTTACTCTGTGAGTATGACATGGAGATAGAGCATGTGAAGGGAAAGGAGAATGTGGTTGCAGATGCCTTGAGTAGGCGAAGACATGTGGCTATGGCCACCTCAGTGGGCACAGATTTGCGGAGTAGGATCTTACAGCAGCTTCCTCAGGATAGTTTCTACCTTGCAGCCAGAGCAGAGATTGAGTCTCAGAGACCCCTTGAGGGGAGATTTGATGGATTTTCATTAGAGGTAGATGGTCTTCTCAGACACAGAGGTCAGATATATGTTCCTAGAGATGGAGGCTTGAGACATGACATTTTGGCAGAGGCCCATCGTGCACCTTACTCAGCCCATCCCGGGGTGAAGAAGATGCACACCACCCTGAGACAGTTGTATTTTTGGAGAGGACTTCGGAGAGACATAGCTTCATTTGTATCCCGCTGTTTAGAGTGCCAGAGGGTGAAGGCCGAACATCAGCATCCAGCTGGCCTTCTCTACCCTCACGCCATACCGGAGTGGAAGTGGGACACCATTTCTATGGATTTCATTGTTGGGTTGCCGACGTCGAGATACCATCACGACGCCATCATGGTCACGGTGGATAAATTGACAAAGGTAGCTCACTTTTCTCTAGTAAAGACCACCTATACAGCGAGTGCTATGGCACGGGTATACCTCGATGAGATTGTCAGATTACATGGGATTCCGCGGAAGATCATTTGCGACCGCGACCCTTTGTACACATCCCATTTCTGGACCACCATGCAGTATGCCCTCGGAACGAGGATTAATTTCAGCACAGCTTATCACCCAGAGACCGATGGACAGATAGAGAGGGTGAATCAGATTTTGGAGGACATGCTCAGGATGTACGTGATGGATCATCAGTTAGGATGGGAGGAGTATCTGTATTTGGTAGAGTTTGCTTATAATAATAGTTTCCAGAGTTCTATAGGCATGGCTCCTTTTCAGGCATTATATGGCAGAGAGTGTAGGACACCTCTTAGTTGGGATAGGATTGAGGACAGGGTTTCCCTTGGGCCAGCTTTATTACAGGATATGGAGCAGCAGGTTACTTTGATTCGACAGAGATTGCAGGAGGTGCAAGATAGACAGAAGAAGTATGCAGACCAGCATAGGACAGATCACAGTTTTGAGGTAGGCACGAAGGTGTTTCTTCATGTCAGACCGCATAAGAGCCCTATCCGTTATGGAAAAGGTTCTAAGCTTGCTCCTAGGTTTGTGGGTCCCTTTGAGATCTTGGAGCGCCTCGGCCCTTTAGCCTATCGTCTAGCATTGCCACCTAGCTTATCGCACGTCCATGATGTATTTCACGTTTTTGTGCTTAGGAGATATGTTTCTGATCCTTCTCATGTGCTAGATTGGACTGCATTGCACATGCAGGATCAGGGGCAGGTGATGGTGGAGCCCATGCGCATTTTAGATCGTAGGACTATGGGCCTTCGCGGCAGAGAGATTGATCAGGTTCGGGTCCAATGGGACAGGTACGATGAGACTGCTGCTACTTGGGAGGATGCTACATCATTGCGAGCTCAGTTTCCACACTTATTTCAGTGACTTCCAGGAGGAAGTCTAGTCTAAGGGGAGGGGGATGTAATGCCCACTTCCCTACGACACTTAGTTGATTATCATTTTGAGTTATGCAGACTTTTGGATATGGACATGACTTAGACTTACGTTGATTAGCATGATGTTTTGTGACTAGATGCATTTGGGTTATGATTGGATTTTGCTTTCAGTATGATCTACGCTGACTCATGGACAGACTATTGGATACCAATATTTTTTTTATATGGATATATTGCATGTTTTCTAACCTTGGATTTCTTCGCCATGATAAGTAGAATGTAGTTGTTGAATTTACATTACTATAATTTTGGATAATGATGAAATGCATAATTAAGTTGTGATTTAGACCTAGAAATAATGATTGATTGAATTACGTATAGATGTTAATAAATTTCATGCATATGGTTATTTTGGATATTTTGACATGGCCACAAGGCCGAAGGAGGTATTTTGTATTTTGCAGGAAACACAACATGATCACAACCATGAGGGGGATTGGGAACCAAACACAACAGGATGTCGGGTGGTTACAACATTTGGTCGTCAAGGCAACTAGTAAATTGTATTGTGTTACCTTTATTCTTGTATGTGTTAAGAAAAATTTCCATGAGGGGGAAATTTTCTAATGTGACCAAGGGGGTAAGAATTTTAATTACTTGTTTTAACTTACTTTAGTAGGTGATTTCATTTGTGATGTTTTTTTTTAAAAGTTACTTTTGCTAAGTATGTTTAGATTAATGTAATATCTTGTCTTAATTTTTCTTAGTTTTGGAGGGAAGTCTAGTGGGTGTAATTAATTTTGATGGTTGGCTTCTTGAGCCTTGTGTTTTCCTCTTGCTATTGAATGCTTGTTTTGAGTGTTGACCACTCCAAATCCTTTGAATCTCGAATTTGAGATTTAGGGCAATTTTGCGGGACTTGTGGGACAAGTTGAACTTGTCCCACACTTCCCAAAACCCCTTACCAACCATATCTATGGGTTGGGAAGCCAAAAAGGGGATTATTTATTGTTTTGGGAAGGGAAATATGACTTTGGAGTGCACTTTTCTTCCTTTTGCATTTATTTGTGCCTTGAGACACATGGGAAGGGATGGATGTGGAAAAGAGATGTCATTCAACCCAACCACCCATTTATGGTGTTTTGGGATTTGAGTTGACTAAAGGGAGGTGGTCTTGAGGATGTGTGATGTGGCATCCTACAAGGAGCCACATCACCCTCACTCTTCCCTTTTGTCTATTTATGGAAACTTCCTCTCTTGTTGAGGGGGTTGGAGTTTTATTTTTTGTTGTTGAAGAGTTCCTTTTTTTATCTTTCTTTTGGGAGAGAAAAGAATTGGGAGAAAGAGAAAAAGAAGGAGCTTGGACTTGCATGCTTGGATTGTTTTGGAGGGAGCTTGGACAAAGATTTCTTGGTTTAGGCTTCTCCAATGGAGAGGTAGGAAACCTTCTCCCTTTTTGCTTTCATATTGTTGTTGCTTCTATGCTAAATTTGTGGAATAATGTATGTTTACTTTCGTGTATTGTGAAAAATGGATAGAATGCTTAATGTGTAGTGTAGGAGAGGTCTATGGGAAAACTCATGAGGGAGGCATAAGAGTAGAATAGGAAATTGTGGAGGGATTTTGAGAGGGATGCCCATCTTGGGTAAGAATGTTCACATTCTTACCTTGTCCTTGAGGGAGCCATAAGAGGAGGGAGGCATAAGAGTATAGGAGGAAAAAGGGGTACTTGAGGGAGGCATAAGAGTCATAGGGGCTTGAGTTTTATTGTGGAGGGTTTGGATGGGCATCTCATCTCAATTGGGAGGCATAAGGAAAACTTTCCCATAGTTCCTTCTCTTGTTGGCTTGGATGAAAGCCTTGTTGTGAAATGTATTGGTGTTATTTGTGTGTCCTCTTTGCTTCTTCTTTTAAACTTTGAATGTTGTGAAGAAAATTGTATTGTGGAAGCAAGTGTTGTTGCCTTGAGTTGGAGACCACCCTTCATTGTGTTGTGTTTGGGGCTCGGGGGTCAATGGAGGAGATTGCTTCTCTTCTCCATTGAGTTTTGGTTGGGAGGAGAGTGTTGCCTCTCCCCCTATCTTGGTTGTGATTGAAATACTTGGAACTTGGAGCATGGATGAAGAACACCTTGGAACACAAGAACCTTGTTGTTGACAATGTAAAAAACATCATGTATTTACCCACCTTGAGTGGAGGAAAAATGTAATATTGCTTTGCTTTCTTTAGCTTCCATCATTGCAAATTTGTTTCCACATGAAGTAGGATATGTTGTAAAAGGATTTGGAAGGAAAAGTTGCATTGAAATGATAGTATTTCTTACTCTAAAATTTATTGGAAATGTGGTTGAATTCTTTTGTGAAATGTTAGGAAAATTACACAAAATATATATACATACTAGACCTCATTTCGTTGCAAAAAAAAAAGTATTGAAAAGTGAGAATATTAGTGTATATTTTCTTCTTGTAGTATGGATGGATAGAGTTAAGTTTTATTGAATTTCCATTGTGCCAATAAATTAAATCATGTCCTAGATCTATTATGTTTACCTTCTTTTAAGTATCCATTGTAAAATTATTGACAAATTGTAGAAGGAAACGAAATCAACTTGCTTGAAAATTCCATGCAATGCCTATTAAAGTTGGCTAGAAATAAATTTTTAATGCAAATACTTTAAACCTATCAAGTTCAATATCCAACACTGCTTAATGTATAACAAGGTAATAATAGTTCGAATGTCATCCATGTTAGGGTATTATTAAAAAAAACTAATGGATATGCCCGTATTAAATCCTATTTATAACAATACACTATTAAATATTCCCTTAAAATTAACACAGTATATCATTGTAAGCTACAGCGAAGAAATAATATTAATTAAAATATGCAAAGAATGCCTTTCTGTAACACCACCATGTTGAATGACTGTCCCAAGGTCATTTGAGTAAATCCCCATAAATGAGGCAACTTCAAATAGCTTTGCTGTTCAAATTTGAAGGTACTCATAATGAAATATCTGCCATACGGAATGACATTTTGAAGTTGGAAAATCAAATTCCAGTGTTCGTATTGATTGCTCTGCTACGACTAGAGTTTAACAGTGATGCAGAACAAATGCTGGCTACAATGCTTAATGGTTTCCTTATGTACAGAGGTTTTCCCTTCGCTTTAAAATCATGGAACCGAGAAATGGAATCAAAACTGAAAGATCGTATTAATCGAAGCGATGCTTGTCATTTGCTGGATTTGTATAGAGGGGCAATTATGGATTTGCTAAGTCCTGGCCTGACAAAACAGTCGGTGCTAATTTTACACGTACAAATGCTCATTAATTAGCAAAGCAACTACTTCATGAATAATTTGATTTTGAAACAGACCCACCTTCACTGTCTTCCCCACCGAGTTTGATAAAAATATCTTGAAGGTGAAACCTGTTTTTTTTGAGGATGCATTCCATACTGAACAGATAACAACATAGTTGAATCAGCCTGCTCATTTTGACATCCTCGCAACCTGTTCTCCCCGCTCTCAACTTGCAGCACCCAATGGAAAGTGGAAGTAATGCATCCTCCTCACCTCGTTTCACACGCGGTCTGGGCAAACGTACCAACTTGTATTTTCTCCTGTTCCTATGCCGGCCTGTGCCGCTTCATGTATAAAAGAAAGCCTACCAAAAAGTTGGACACTCTGTACCACGCGCGCCCAGGATGGTAGAAAAGTGTTTCCCTCGCCGCGACTGAGCAGGTCAAGCTTGGCTCCAAAATCTAAATGCATTAATTAGAAATCTGCGGCCAGGTTGTTTTCTTGTATACCAAGGAGGGGGTCTTAATGGTGGTCAGGTGGTTGATGAGACACCCACTGCCCAGGACCAACCCAACTAACATTTAAAATCAAGTTTGAAAGTAAATGCTGAGGCTTTGCAAGTTTCGAATGTAAAATAGGGATAGTTGTTTAGGTGAGTTTAAGTGTTAAACACCATATAAAATTGTTAGCTGACACATGACGGAATAGACTAGGTCTTTCTTATAATAATCATACTTGTGTATAAATAAGGTGTCATGTACAGGTTAGTTTAAACACATAAAGACATACAAGGTAATAATATAATGTCGAACAGTATATATATCTTAATGTATGATAATCCTACTTGATAATATGTATGCATAAACTACATGCGTATACTATATATATTATATATATATATATAAGTATATATATATATATGTATAAGTATATATGATATATATCCTATATATATATATATACATAATGTATTAAATTCACGTGATAACGTAATATAAATGGATAATAAACCAAATAAAAATAAAAATATAAAAATCGAGTAGAGAGTGTTTTCATTTCATAACAAATTATACCTTACCCTAAGGATTAACATCCAGAGATGCTGTTATTCGATATTTCAGCCCTCAAACTTTCAACTCGAAGGACGACCCTTTTCAACTTTAGTGAAACGTCAAACAAGATGAATTTAAATATCCTTAACCTTGAAGCATCATCGTAGCTGTGGTGGTTTTCAAGCCTATATGCGAACTCTCCCAATGTAATTAATAACTCACCGAGTTGTGTGGAATAGCTTGGTCTCCAATAAAGCTCACTGAATTTATTTGACCAGCTCGCTAGGAGTGGTATGACTGTTATGACCTTGATTGGTGGCACTCGTATAAGCTAAACTCATCGAGCCATGTGGAAACAACTCGAATTAAAATAATTTGTAAATAAAAACAAAAAAAAAAAATTGTCGCATTTTTGGGTTGAATTTTTGTGGCGCGGCGCCATCGTCGTCGTAGCGTCATCGTCTTCTAGTGGCGTTACACTACGTTCTTTGAATCGATGAAAAATTGGGGGCAGGGGGTCGGGGTGGATGCTCTGTTAATAAATCTTGTTGAGCATGCTAGTGGCACATGGAAAGGAACGCACCAGAAAAATGGTATGGCCTATTAAGGCATTTTTTTATGTTGGGTATCTACAAATGCACTACGAGGACTATAGTTGATCTATCTACAAGTAAATAAATTTTTGGTATATATAGTATCCCATTTTTTATAGTACAATATTTCATATTTGCAAGTAAAGAATAGCTTCCATGTTTCTGGTATATATACTGACATTGCAGCCATTAGTTTTGAAGTTTGAGTTGCAATCAGATATTTTATTTTCTAAGATCAGTATAGAGTTGAATAAAAACATAACCCCCTCGTGTCAAAAAATGGCCGCTTCTTTTTATGAAGTTATACAGGGCTAACCCTATTTCCACCGTGTCAAAGTAGTCAATGTACTGAGCCGTTGTCATTTGGTCATGTCCACATTTATCCATAACTACACAAGTTCCTAAGATGCATTCTTCATTCTTAGTTTTGCTTTGATCTGCTGCATTATATAGACCTGGTTTTATATTTTTATGTAAAAAGGGCTCTGTGGGTGCTATAAAATATTCATTAATGTTTGTGACATTGCCTGGGAAGAAGAGGACATTCTCAAAGAATGTGGTGTAGAATCTATGTATGACAACCTTACTCAGTTGCCATGCAAGAAATGGACTATTTGTTTGATTGTTGGATATTGGGAAACACTTGGTGATTGGGCAACCTATCTTTTCTTCCTTTGACACTAGGTGTCAAGCATACAAATCAATTTCAGGACAAGATACTTACCTTAATAGGAGGTTGCTCTGCCCTCCTTTGGCTTGAGAAAGGAATTAAAATATTTCATTACTTGCACAGATACTCTACTGCCCATTTAAATAAATTTCTTAAATCTAAAAAATGTCTTGGAGAGGGTGCCCTTCAATCCAACTCACAGTATCCCAATAATCATTCTCATCCTCCATAATTAGTTCAGTAGAGGGAGTTGTGAAAGAATTCTTCGGCATTGTATACATTTTGAACTAATATTGAGGAAGCTTATATAAAATTTTAAGGTATTTCCATTCTATCTACTTCCCTAATATGTACAAGCCATGAAATATTTTAATTCCTTTCTCAAACCAAAGGAGAGCAGAGAAACCTCTGTCAAACACATACTTTCCTTCAGTCAGTTTTAGACAAACACATACTTTCCTTCATTTAGTTTTAGATAGAGACCAACAATTGATTTAAGAATACTCCACATATTCAAAGTTAATCTTGTTTTGATTGTGAAACCAATCTTTTTGTTATTGCTCCTTCTCTTCCTCGCTTTTCTTGGCCTCAACTTCCTTATCTTTCCTTTTCTGGAAACTGTCTCTGCTACTGAAACCTCCATCTAGAGCCAAATGTGGGCTTTGGAAGGGGCTTACCATATACCAAATGGAATGATTCCTCATTTGCCTCATCAAATGCGAAATAAAAAATAGAGTAATCCTTCCCATCCCTTATTTATTTACATATTTCAATGCTTTTATTATATCATGAAACTCATTTTGTATCTAACTAACCACAACATACTGTCTCCGAGGTTTTTTAAAAAAATTCATTTCAGTGTATAGTATCGGTACAGAAATAGTCTAGCCTTTAAGCATTTTGTTGATTAGTTCACACACATAATTCATGCCTGCAATTTCAAAAATTGTAATGCTTCAAAAATAAAAATGTATTTCACGATGATAATCTACCAATAATGTACTCATGGTTATCTTTAAAGAGTATATCTTGGTAATTACTATTTATCAATCTGCATATTCAACTAACTTCTTATTTCAAATTCACCAAATCGTTTTGATCATCCAATGTCTTTGGTGATTTACAGAGTATAGATTAGCCTTCCAATTGTTGATGCTCGTTTTGAAAATTGTATAGTAGAAGCAAAGTTCTTAGTTGGTGGAAGATCCCTCACTACACATTAGAACTCGACAACAAACTTCACAGGGGTAAGTCGGGATTTATTAAATGTCTTCTCTTTTTAAATAGTAAGCACAATGACTGATCTCTAAATGTTATGTCAAACTAAGAAGTTTGCTATATCATGAAACAATTATGTCAAGGGGAGTAGGATATGGAAAGAAAAATCATTTATCTAGAGTGGATTCTATATAGGTCTATTGGGAATGTACTTGAATGTGAAAGATATAATATTCAAATCAAAATAGTTAAAAGATGCATAACCTTTTATTTTACATGTTTTTGTAGTAAGTCCTATATTATTTGAGTCATTAGTTTTCTAATTGTGCATACTTGTTAGAGAGACAACAATTTTCTCATCCATAATTTTATAAGAGGCTAACAAGTTTAAGATTATTAACTAGACTGGCCTATGAATTGATTGCAGGCCTTGTTGGACATTCTTAGATTGTCATCCATGAAGAAGACTAAACTTGCAATCCTGATGGATGTTAGTGGAATTCTAAAGCAATCTAGGTATAAATAATTTTCAATATTTTTTTCCAAAGTTGAACCATAAGTTTAGGATATATGAACTTTTCCATAATTATAACCAATTTGGATATGTCTGTTGTAGAATAACCTTGCTGTTAGGCCAACCTAGATCATGAAAGAATACTTTAATTTTAGCTTTGGCTAGAAGATTGGATAAGGGCTTGAAAGTAAAAAGTTGGTGCTTTCACATTCACAAAAATTAAACTTCTATTATATTTTTGTTTTTGTTGTTTACCTGATTTCAATTACAGGTAAATGGTAGTATAACTTACAGTGGCCATTCATTGGAGGATTTTTTCCCTCAGAAGATTGCATCCTATATAAGCTAGAATGACCCGTATGTAATGATGATGAATGTTCGAGAGACACTAAATTTCTCTGCAAGATGTAAATGCTTCGGTGGAAGATATGGCAATAAATTATCCCTAAGTAGTGCCTGAAGATAGACCCGAAATATCGTAAATCAAATCAAGCAACTGAGTTTATCCCAGACATAATATTTGTAGTCCCATAAATATTATAATTTTAAAAAAATGTACATGTTCTGTGTCTATTGCAAGTGATACTTATCTCTATAATAAATTTTTGTTTATTTGAAATTCGAAACAAAGATGCTTTTGAAAGTTTTTAATAGGGAGAAATATGTTGGAACAGGACACAGAAGTAGACCTTTTCATGAAAGTAGGGTTTGTCTATTCTTTATCCATGCTTTTCCATGGATACCATAGATCAAATTTAATTTACTAGAATTTACTTTTGCTATGAATATGATTGTTTCTTGTATAGCTATATAAAATTACTAGACAACTAATTTATAATGATGTTAGGAAGACAGGTAGCTATAAGTTTTCTGAGGCTGATAGATATTTTGAAATGAAAGATAAATTTTATGTCTCCTTATTTTGTTTACAGAAGCTTAATGTTGATTTGCATCAGGAGAGGCCTACCTTATTGATATAAACTTTGTTAATCTACATTGTGATTGCAAGCCACAACCATGGGAGGTATTCAAAATATCCTTAAGATTAAATATGCTCTGAAGGTGGGTTAACTTGTAACCATCCACAAGGTGTGATTAATACACAGGCTCTTGACCTCTAACTTTTCTGTAGGTCATATATAACACGTGTGATTAATATGACTTTAAAAGGGCTGAATTTTCAAATAGAACAAATGGGACACACGTTTTTACAAATCTACATATAAAAATTAGGGAGTGAAAAAAATTCCGTGTTGGACACAAAAAATGGCATATATTTTTTTATCACAACTATGAATTAGAGTTGGACACAAAAAAGGGCTCAGTTTTCAAAAGTCAAAAAACTAACAAACAATGTTACCACTAACCATCAGATAACCACAAACACCATAAAAAACACTAGTTAACACAAGCTATTATAATAATTATAAATCACAAAATAGAATTAAGGAAAGAAACTTAAAATTTAATTAGTGAGCAGATAACTTAAAGTAGAAAATGATCTTCTCAAATTCAATGCTAAGAAGGTCAACATTATAGGATAATACTTGATTTCATGGCATATCATGAGATAATTCCCAATGACAAGGTACTGAACACTAATCTAGATTAGTAAATATTGACCCCCTAAACAAATGAACTAGAATGTTGTGGTGACTATGATCATGATGGTCTTGAAATTAGTTGATTGGAATTGTGATATCTATGAAAATTGACATCTCAAATAAAATGTTAAACCGGTTCTACAAATTTATTCACTTGGGCTTAGTCACTATAAGCCTCACAAAATTTCCCTAGCTCTTTTATGAATCCTCGAGAATCTACTCTCCTTGATTTAATCCTTAATTTGATCTCAATTCCTTGTAAAACCCATATAAACTAGGGATGTTAAAGGGGAACTTTGTTATCCCCCCATTATTATAGGGCCTTCACGAGTTGAGTAAAAAAAAGTCAAAACTTGGTGCAAGTCAACAATTATTCAAGTGTTGAAACAATTGTCTTTCAATGCATACAAAAATATTTACTAGAGGCTATAATGAATCTCTAAATGCTTGAGTTATAGCATGTGGATACTTTAGAAATAGACTAGATCCTACTCTTATATTTGCAATATTACTTGAAAAATTAATTATATTATCCTTCATTTTCTAAATGCACTAATGTGCCTTTATATGACTTCTTGAATTATAACTACGACCATATTGGCATGCAAGCTAACACACACCATGAGGGATGGCTGTAAAAAATAAGAGAGAAAACCTATGGAAATGTGTGTGTGTGTGTGTGTGTGTGTGTGTGTGTGTGTGTGTGTGTGTGTGTGTGTATTGAGACTATCAATTTTGTACATTGGAGGTTTCAAATTTTCTTCGAAGGTTACAAAAATTCCAATCTTTATATACATGTGGTTGCATATATTTCTGCCCCGGGTAAAGTGGTATTTTAATAACATTCCTAGGAAATTCTCCTTTAGATCCCATGCACTAACAAAAAACATATTTTTGAGTATTTGGGTGACAAATTCGAATGGTTTCCCAAATCCCTGTGGATTGCAATCTAACTCCCTTTTGGAAGGAATTCAACACACTTATCAAATTGTAATGGGGGTGTAGATATGATGCAAGAATGAAGAATGATTAAGGGGTCCAATGAAGGACACTTTTTTTCTATATAACCCCATAAAATCAACACAAACAATAAATTGAATTTTAATTTTGCACATGAACATCGAATGGAATAAAAATTCTTTCATAAGATTTAAATGAGAAAATTACAAGAATGCATACAATATAGTATTTTTGTTGACATTAAAAATAAATTTATTCCACATGAGTCCTAAGTGATATTTACTCCAACATCTCTCTATCTCAATCATCTTAAGCTTCTACACACAAACATGCACACACGCACGCACGCGCACGCACACACAGACGCACATTCACATACACACACACACACACACACACACACACACACACACACACACACCACACACACACACACACACACACACACACACACACACACACACACACACACGCACATGCACAAGCAAACATCAATTCTCTCAACTAAATTCCCTACCCATATGATTATTAGATGTAATATAATCCTTAAATAAATGACACATTCCCATTGTTTCATGAACACTTGTGGAAGAGGAATTAACTAACTCATTGAAAATGTGAAAATATAATTATAGGTGTAATTAAAATGAATACTTTTCAAAATATTAAAACATTTTGACCTCTTCTGGTTACAATCCTTATGTTGCCAAACTATTTATAATAGAACAATACACAAAACCATTATGACCTATGACCATCCATGAAGATCACACATCATAGAAAAAGTATGATTAAAAGATTCAATGCACAAGGTTGCATAAGGACTTTTAACCCACACGATTTTTCACTAAAAAAATTATATGTAATTTGAACACTAAATCTAGAATATAAACATTTTAACTCATATGTAATGTATAAAACTTCCCAAATTAGCGAAAAACTTAACAATGACCTTCAAAATACATTTTTATAGAAATTAATATTATTTCAAAATATTATGTGATTATCTTCCTACATTTTTACAATTGTGTACAAAAAAATTACGTGAAATTACATTTATGTGTCCAATAAATCATAAAAAGAAACTTTTACAGACTTTACATGAACAAGAAGTTTCATACAACATCGTAAAATGCTTATTTCTACACTTCTATTTGGCTGATGTTAGATTTAATATAAAATTGGATGCTCTTGCATCAAATGTTACTGGTAATTAAAAACAATCATGATCTCTTTCTCACGGTCTACTTCAAGACCTTTGTTATGGTATCATATATTTAGTTAATTATAATATACTTACCATGCAACATCTTGATTTCTTTGGCCTTTGTATTTCACCAAATATTTTTCATACTCTCTCTTGTGTGTCATCCAATGTTCAATCATATCCATCATAGTTGTTTCTTCCTTGGAGACCATTTTTTCAGGATCTGTTATCTCCAATCAACTTATTGACAATCTATGCATTTAACTTATTCGTTTCTCTACCATTCAAAGTAAGAGTGGAAAGTCCACCACTTTGATTGTGGGTGAGATATATGTACATTCAAGAAAATGTATCTCATATATGTCATATGAAAATTTCTCAACACTCTATAAGACCCTATATTATTTTTTTATAAATTGTAATATATTATTTTTGTATATGTTTCCTTTCCCAAGTTTCTTACTAATATGGCTATAAATTGATATTCCACTTTAGTTTTGTCTTCATATTTGTACATTATTTTTCATTGTGTAGTACTTTGATATAATTAATTGTGTACTTGTTGGTGTACATTGCACACATATTTCAAAAATCCTTCTTCTTTTGTGCTCTTATCTCTTCCATCTTTGATATTGTATGATTACAAAATATACCCTAAAAAGGTGTAAACCTAGATCACACAATCCTATCTTTCCTCCGATCAAACATCTTAATAGATTACTAAGAGTTATATTGACTACCTCCATCTGTCTAGTTGTATGAGGATGATATGTTCAACTAAATTATAATTTTGTATTCATCTTCTTCCCCCATGTATTCTATAAATTCTTTGAAAATAAGTATACCTATGATTGCTACTATGGTATGTATAAATCCAAACAACCTCACAATGTCCTTGAAAAAATAGTCAGTTATATGTATTACATAATTATCCTACAAATTTTATATCTTTTACCGATATTATGATACATAAAAATATGTAACATCACAATTTACATTTAAAATAAGTTGGGTGAGTGCATGGAAATGTGGGACCAAAAGGGGGTCAAAAGTGGACACATTTTTCCTTAAATCAACAAAACCTAAACTTCATCCAATAATTTGGCATGCATATGCTCAAAATTTTACAAAGTGATAAGAATGAGTATCGTAGAGCTTGGAATATAGTTTCTAAACTACTAATTTATTCTTGAAAATAGTGGAGATTAAGAGGATCAAATGTGGTGCACACACAAAGTATATCTTTTTTTTGTAAAAAAGATAAAAACTTATTGTGTGTGCGCCCCCCATTTTTTGAGTTCTATAAATTATTTTTAAAATAAATTTGGTAGAAAGTTAGCTAAGACCATGTGCAAGGTCCAACTAATGTTTCATAATTTTTGAATGAAGATATAATATTTTATTAATTTTCAAAGTGTACATATCTCAAAAATGAAAATATTTGTGTGTGCACCCCGATAAATTTGAGAAAAAGAGTATTTTTTTGTTTTTTTTAGTGTGTGTAGAATGGATTTTAGAAAGAACCATTTTTTGTTTTAAAATTTGAATGAAAAAATCGTAAATTGTGCTCCAAATAGTATGCATAGGTTTTCACAAGAAAATAAGGCACTAGTAAAAGAAATTATGGATGAAAGCCTTAAACTAATAGGATTATAGAAAAAATTATATCGTTACCAAGGTAAAACCGAGCTTGACATCGTAGTATATTTTTTAAAATATTATGTTAAAATGCATGAGATATCAGGGTGCACACATGATATTTTAATGTTTTTATGTCAAACACGAATTTATTCACAAATTACATAGTCCAAACCTTAAGTTTTGATATCCAAGGAAAACGCAAACCTATAGATTATGTATTTCAAACCTCAAGAAGATGAAAGATGAGTGCATTATAAAGTGCTCACGTTCCTATTTTCTATGTGGTATACATGGTTTTCAGTGGGATATATGTGGTTGTCAAAGAGATATATTAATATTTTCATTTATTAATATTTATAATTTATTATTTATTATAATTTAAATTTATTTTAGTAAATATAAGAAATTAGGGTCACTCTACACCTTACGGAACTAGTCTCATAGCTCCATCAGTCACAATCTGGAAGATTGTTTTTCATATTCTAATCTAGTTAATACATAGGTATTTTTTAGGATTTCAGAATTTAATCTAAATATTTTAGGGTTTAAATTCTATAATCAATCTCTATTTAGGGAAAGAATATAGTCATTGTTTAGGTTTTTGGGCCTTTTATATTGTTTACTGACATTTGTAGGATTGTTAGATGTGTTAAAACTATATTTTATAAACCTCATAATTCCCAAAAGTAGAAATAATTTCTTGAATATATGGACTCATGCAATTTCACATAATACATTTTTATCGATTCAATCATAAAATTCATAAAAATCATGAGGTCTGTGAAAGACATGAAACATCAAGGGATTTTCAATTCATGAAGGGAATGGTCATCAAGAGCATGATAAAATAAGCTCACCGTGAGTGGTGGTGGAAATTATCTCGGACTCAAAAAAAATTCATATTTTATGAGAGTTTTTCCAAACAATTAATCAATTCTTGGTAATGAACACACATATTACAAATCATTGAGGTGGAATTTGCAGTGTTTCAGTACAACGTGTAGGTCAAGAACACGTAATTAACTCTCAGAAATTCCTTGAAGTTTCATTCAGGGATCAATCCTTCTATCAGGAGGAGGAAACCTATTTCCATGAGGAGAAATTGAGAAATAGGGCTTGAAGACATCATAAGCATGTTTCCACTCATGTGACATCTTGTGTAGGGAGGCGAAGTATGAGATTAAGAAGAAACCATCATGTTCAAAGGTGAAAAGTGAGGCTCAATGAGTGAATTGATGATCAATATATCCCGAATCTACCATTCTGTCCAAATATATTTGAGAAACAAATAAAAATGATCTAGTCAGGATAGTGAGGTGTCCAAGACCATCATGTGTGAAGGATCAAGAAGTCACCTATTCTCATAATAGGGATATGAGAAAGAAGTGTATGAGCATCCTAAATCAGATTCCATTCAAGGATGATTTTGAAGACTGGAAAGTTAAGATGATGATTTTCATATGGAGATGTTGTCATGTGTGAATTGAATAACCCAAAAATGTAAAACTTAAACCATGAAAACCAAGCCACAATGTGAAATCATTCTCCAAAATATTCTTGAATCCCTCTCTGGGCCCACATTACTCTTGTGTCATGATCACCTAGTCCTTGCAGGTATTACTAATGCATTGGGTGAACATGTATAAGTAAGGTTCATTATTCCATTCATTAAAGTGCAGTAAAAGACTAATTCGTTGGCAAGCCTAAAAAGGAGTTTTTTGACCATTTTGGAGCTTGTGTGCATCCTCCTAGAGGGTTATGAAAAGGTATTAAGTATATAAAGGTGGTATTTGAAATCCTTAAAGGTGTTGGAAGTATTTTATGAATATTTATTAAAGTTTTGATCATTCAGGGATAATCAGTTCGATAACATGCTTTCAGGTGCAAGGAATGAACAGTTAAATTGTGAACATTGAATTCTCCAGATGATTTCGGGAGCTCCATAAGGATTTAAGAGGAAAACAAGTAGGCATAAGAAATATTGAATAATCCTTTACATTTTGGGATAATCCATTTTGATCCAAGGCCACCGAAGGTGATGATAGAAATAATCTCATACTCTCAATCAATACATACCTCCCAAGAGTGTTTCTAAGCACTTAATTAGTTCTTGGTAATGATCTCAATACATTGTGGAGGTTAGGAACATGTGATTCACCTTCAAGTTATAATTCCACGTGGATAAAATTGATCAAAAGGGTGTTCTATGAAATTGTATTAGAGTCTTCGTTGCAATGGCATGACTAAAGAAGACTCCTAAGTTTTATAACCCAATTCTAGGTAGATTTATCTTCTTAGAATCCTTATAATATGAGATATTAATATTTTCTTGTTACAACACCAAAATAGGGTTTTATTTAAGTTGATAGGGAGAAAATTTAGATTTCTTATCATACAGACCCTTATTGACTCATTTACCTATTGAATGAGTGTTAGGAGGATTAAATTCAAGTTTATTATTTTGTAATCTAGATCTGTAGATGAATGATATGCTCCGAACATTAAAATTTAGGTGAGAAAAACCATGAGAGTTGAAATAATATAGTTAAGGTTGGAAGTAAATGTTAGATGCAATGAACTACCACTATATATTTGTAATGAAATTACTTAGATATATTTGAATATCAACAACAATAAAACACCAAGAACACCAAAATGTAGATAAATGATCACAATGCAAGTATAAATTATAGGACTAAGGGTGTAACAATATTAAATACATTCCTCTTGATAGACATCAATATGTGCATCCTTCCAGTCACTGTGTATCCTTCCTTTGACTAGCATGCCTTTAGTTCAACCTTCACCTTGGCTCAAAGGAAATTCCTAACATGGTTTTAAAAGTTTTTTTAGTGTGAAAGGATGATTTCTCAAGGTGATAAATTAATTTAGTGTGATTCAATGAAAGATATTTTCCTTTGGAGGACTAAAAAGGACATTTTGGTCATTTTGCAGCTAGTAAATACACTTTGGGAATGTTGAGGGAAATTGTAAAGAATTTGAGGGTGAATTTGAAGAGAATTGAAGGTATATGAAGTAATTTAGGAAAAATTAGTAAAGATAGTATCATTTAGGATCCATCTGTTCAAAATTGGGTATTCATGGTGTAGGGAATGAGAACTTCAATGGTGAATGTTGTCTTCTATGGAAGATTTCGGGAGTTCTCGAATGAGTTTAGAGGGAAAAAATATGCATCAAAATGTGTAATAGACATTCACTTGGAAAATGGGTGTAATAAGAAGAATCATGAGGTCTGTGAAGGATATGAAACATCTAGAACCTCATTGAAATTAAAGTCATAAAGGCAATGATAATGATGATCATGATGAGAAAGTATCACCATGAGTGGTGATGGTAGTCATTTGGAACTAAAAACGGTGCATATCTCTTGAGATTGTTTCTAAAAAATTAATAAATACTTGGCAATGTGTTCACATCTTACACTTTAGGGAGTGGCTTTCATAGTGCTTCAATGCAGTTAGAGTTCAAGAAGATGGATCTCACCCTCAAACATTCCTTCAAATCTCATTCTCAGATTAATCATTCCATATAGAGGAGGAAACCTATTTCCGTGAGGATTAATTGAGCAAAGATGTGTCTAGATAATATAAGCATGTTTCCACTCAGGTGATATCTTGGTCAAGGAAGTGAATTGTGAAGTTAAAAAGGGTGTCATCATGTTCAAATATTAAATGGGAAGCTCATGGAATAAGTTTAGGATCATCAAATCTTGGCTCTACCATCATGTTCAAACCTCTTCAAAGAAAAATTCAAGATGAGATATTCAAGCTATGGAGGCATTCATAACGATCATATCTGAAGGATTAATGCATCATCTATCTCCATGAGAGGCATATGAGGAAAGAGGTGTATGAGTATCCTGAATTTGATTCCATCTGAGGATATTTTTGGAGCAAGGAGGGGAAGAGGATGATCTTCATATAGAGCACCATGTATGTAAGAATGATAAATTATCAGAGTTTCACTTAATGTCACTCACTTGGTAGTGCTCTTAAACACTCATTTGAACCTTGTAGTGTGATAACACTTCAAATGAGGAAGGAAATTACAACCACCTCATTTTAGTCTAACAGGTGGCCTCATGACAAAAATCTCATTCAATGATAAATCCTTCCATCTACATGGTGAAACCTATTTTAGTAAGTGATAGATAATCAAAAAATGGTTTGAGCATCGTGGATTTGTTTTGTGATCACAAGAGTTATTTCTGGAGGCCTTGAAAAGTAAGAGAGTGATCCTTGCCCTTGCCTTGTAATTACAAGAGAAAATCTTGTTCCTATCACAATGTAGATCTCATAAAAGTGTTTCCAAACACTTACGTCATCACTTGAGGTTTTATAAACATGATTTCAGCTCATGGTAACTCATTTTTTAACCATGTTTTCATGTTAGAAGTTTTTTCACTCAAAAACACAACCGGGGGTGGTAGGAAGGTGTTTTCAACTCACAAAATTTGGCCCTATCCTCTTGAGATCATCACCTAAGGTAAAATATAGTATATTTATGAAAGTACCCATTTCGAGAGGTACTTATCAATATTAAAAAATATTCACCTATCACTATGTGGTGACCATCTCTCTAGATATTGCAAATTTAGGGCCATTTTCGACCATAACCAAAAGGGGAAGCTGTACTATTTTGAAATTCTTCATGAAACCTTCAAGTATTAGAGAAAAATAAATGTTACAAACGTTTATAGGATTCACATATCTTTGCATTGCCTATTTTTTTTTCCCAAATCCTTAGGGAGCTCCCAAAATCATCAGGAGAAGTTAGATTTCACCATTAGAGTGTTTGTTCCCTGCACCTAGAAAACCCGTTATTGAGCAGATTGTCCTTGAATGAGAAAAAATTTCCTAAATATTCATTATGTTCCTCGAAAACTTCTAAAAGGCCCCAAAACCTAAGAAATGACTATATTCTTTCCCAAAATAGACATCTATTTCAGAATTTAAACACTAAAATCCTTAGGCTGAATGTTAAAATCCTAAAAAATACCTATGTACTAACTAGGTTGGAATATGAAAAACCATATTCTAAATTGTGACTGATAGAGCTATGAGAATAGCTCCATAAAGTATAGAGTGACCCTAATTTCTTATATTTACTAAAATAAATTTAAATTATAAGAAATAATAAATTATAAATATTAATAAATGAAAAACTTATAAAAATTAGTAAATTTATCCCTCCCAAAGCCACATATACAACATAGAAAATAGGAACATGAGTGTATTATAACACACTCCCGTTATAGCACGAGCACGTTATACTACACTCGTGTTTTAGGCTTGGTAATTACCAATCATAATATTTCATAACAGGATCACGCTTTCCCTAAATGCACTCGTGTTTTGCTTAAAATAGAAAATGTTTTAGCTTTATGGTGCCCCATCTCCGTGCAGTCAATTACACCTATAAAGAATTAAAAATAGATGAAACAAATAAATATTGAGCACGAATTATTTTCCAAACACAATTTCTCAATAATTTATTCCCTTTCTAGTTAGATATATTTATTTACAAAAATAGTCAATTATCTTGAAACAAACTTTCATCAGGTAGAAATAAAAATAAATAAATCAATCATATATGTGATAATGATGAATGAAAAAATAGATGCCCCTTTGAAAAAATTATTCTCAACCATGTTTAGATTCAACCAAACTGGGAAAATCCCACTTCGATCACACATATTATATAATAGATAATATTATTTAGTAGATGTTAGGAAATCCAGGGATAAATAAAATCCCCCAAAATAAACAAGAAAAAAATAATCGTTTATGACTGAACAAAAAGTTATAACAAATTAACTGATAAATTAAGTTGTAGTGAAATTTCCAAACACAATTTCTCAATAATTTATTCCCTTTCTAGTTAGATATATTTATTTACAAAAATAGTCAATTATCTTGAAACAAACTTTCATCAGGTAGAAATAAAAATAAATAAATCAATCATATATGTGATAATGATGAATGAAAAAATAGATGCCCCTTTGAAAAAATTATTCTCAACCATGTTTAGATTCAACCAAACTGGGAAAATCCCACTTCGATCACACATATTATATAATAGATAATATTATTTAGTAGATGTTAGGAAATCCAGGGATAAATAAAATCCCCCAAAATAAACAAGAAAAAAATAATCGTTTATGACTGAACAAAAAGTTATAACAAATTAACTGATAAATTAAGTTGTAGTGAAATTAAATGAACAAAACATAACGAAAAAAACAAGATTTAAGTGGGAAAATATTTTGGTAAAAAATCCATTGAAAAATCACTTATCTTTATCAAGAATATGTATTTCACGCAACACTCCCACTATTTCTGGTAGATCCTATGCACTTAAACCTTCAAAGAGGAATTATAAATTGTCATATACATTCACTCATGAATAGGGATTAAACTTCACATTTTTCACATTATGTATCATGAATATGCTTGCATATACATCTCGCATTATTGAGATCTATGTTGCTTCCATGTAACCAGTCTCAAATTAGATCACCTTGTTTTATACAATGCAGGTGGCCCGTTTCATGTGTCACTCTTATAATTCAAGTTTAAATATCTGCTCACACAGTATGGGATCCACCACCTTATGTTATAAACATAAGTTATAAGCCACAACCTTAAGTCTTTGGTGGGATTCTATTAATTTAGTTTCTCACTTAATATTACAAACCCAACACTCCCCTTTAATGTTAAGTAGGGAAACATATAAAATTTAATATTTATAGAAAAGGTCTTACCATCCATAAATCATCACATGTAGAATTAGGATAACATGTAAATATATAAATCTTGTTCCAAATAACACATGCTAAGTCACCTTTTTGTACAAAAGTTACTACAATCCATAAATCATCTAAGTGATTTAGGATAGTATGCAATAAATCATTTGTTCGGTGGATTGTTTAACTTTGTGGAATAATACTTCAATGTTCTGCGGGTTTTGAAACTCTACAATACACTACTGTAGTATCCCATATATTTAAACAATCTTCAAACCAATATGCATGTTCTACAGGTTTTAGAACGTCCACGGTACATTAATTTAGTGTTTTCCTGACTTCAAGAATCTTGTGGCACAAAGCAAGTGTTCCATGGATTTTATAAAAAATAGAATACATATGAAAAATCAAGAATTCTCAAGATAAAGTGATTAAATATGAATCCCTACATAAGACAATGGTTACTTTTATAAAAAAAATAATCTCTCATATATAAATTTTCACTGGGTATTACAAGTAAACTCCAATAAAGTGATAATTTACTTTAAAAAATGGAAATATCAAGGTGAGTTTAAAATTGGCACAATCAGTTCATTAAGATGTGGTATTGCAAAAAAAATACAAAACATGCTCATTCCTCCTTATTTCTTGCTTAAGGGAAACTCTGAAAGGCCATATCTCATCTGATTAAGAGGTAAAGATAAACATCATTCACATGATCATTTGAGTTGAAAACAACATATACTCATATGATTTAGAGGTGTAGATCAAGGTCTTTCACATGATCATTTCAGGGAAATTATAAAATGCCTAATATATCACTAATTTTTTACAAGTTTTCATCACACAATGGATTTTTCAAAATTTCTACAACCCGATCTTTTGTAGAACAAAACCTGAGGTCTATGTCACCATTTAGAAATTTATCCCGATTAAAGTGTGTATGAATCTCAATATGTTTTTTTCTTTAATGTTGAACTGGATTGTTTGAAATAGAAATGTAACTTTGGATGTCACATAGAATAAGAGTACTTGCTTTGACACCCATATGAAGTTCATCCAACAGTATTTTCAGCCACATAGCTTTGTTTTTTTCTTACGTAGAACTTCTATACATTGCTTCAGTACAAGAGATAAATGTTTTTGGTTACTTCTTGCTACTCTAAGTGATTTTAACTGCACCCAACTTGAAAACATGTCTAGAAGTAGATTTTCTATCCACAATATGACCAACATGGTCAAAATAATAATAATAAAATAAATGAAATGTAATACTCTTTTTTAAAAATATAATTTTATTCTAGATACACAAAAAAATACAATAGGCTAGGCTGTGATGGTGTCTCCTAGCCTCTAAAAACACGGGAGGCTAAATTTTTTGGTGATGCTCATTGGGAGCATCTCATGTTATCACATTCATGGTGTGAAGATGGTCTACACTTGGATATTCTTGAAGCCGTTGTTGATATGGATAAGTATATATTCAATTATACGTATTTTGGAAATTTTGTAGCTCTCAGACTGAATATTTATCACATAAGAGATTGGTGTAGGTGGAAATACGCATGCAAGGTGGATGTTACACCACATGTGGGGGATGGTTTCCTTTTCTTCTTTGAAGAAGAGATGGATCTACAAAAGGTGCTTTATGGTGCGCCATGGTTTTATGGGAAAACAACTCCTAGCCTCTCCTATTAGAGACCAGGGTTGTTTTTAGAGTTCACCTTTCAAGAACTCCCTATTGGGATTCACCTCCCAACTCTTCCTTAAGATTTTAGGGAGCCTGAATGTATTTTTTGGATAACAAAATTTATGGGGGTGTTGATCACTGTCAATCCTACAATGAAAACCCAATCGAGGTTGGTCTCTTCTTGGCTATGCAAACTAACATTAGATTTAAAGTTCCCAAAATATTATTTTTGGACTCCTCGTATGACAAATGGGAACAAGAAATTTACTTTGGGAGCTCACAAATTATTTGTGATAAGTGTAGAATGGTCAGCTACGAGAACAAGACTTACTGTTGAGATGTTCATCCGATCCATCTTGCGAATGAAAATAAAAATGAAATTGGGATGCATGTTTCTTAGGTTGATGAAAAATTAGGGGAGGAGGATTCAATTGAAGAATACGATGATGCAAATGAGGATGGCGAGATAGTGGAATGTATGGTGGGTACATCGGATCATAGCAGTGGTGTAGGTGTTGCAGTCATGGAAGGTGATGATGCTAACATGGCGGAGATGGAGCTGAGATTTGTTGGTGACCATTCCAATCGTTATAGGTTGGGTGAGAGGAACCCATTGAAAATTCAAAATCTAGTATTAATGTGGAAAGTGGAGTCATTTCCATTTCAAAATTTTCTCTCATAGCCATTCCAACACAAGTGAGTCATACAATGACATGTGGTTGTAGCTTGGAGAAGGATCGATTGTTAGTGGGTGATATGGAGGATAGGTTTGATGTGGTCCTCGCAATGGATGAAGGGGAATTTCATGGTGGGGAGTTGATGCGAGTTGATAGTGATGGTTTGCACATGGTCCTCCCTAAGAAACATAAAAGTGTGAAGTCCGTTCGTGTAACATGGAGTCATATTCATGTGACTTCCGAATTCAGGTCTGGATGCTTAGCTTTCTCATTGTTCTTAGGTCAAGTCTCTTTGTCTTGGATTTCAGTGTAGCTAACATCATATTTTCCTTGTATCTTTTTGGGTTATTACCCTAGTTTTCTTGTTTTGTCACTTATAACCTGGCTTCTCTTAATGTATGGGAAATTTAATCCCCTCAAAATCAAATTTTTAGCTAATAATAAAAACAAAAATCAAATAAATTTGCATCATTAGAAGAATAATAATACAAACCATAATTTATTGTACCTTTATATACCTTAGAATATTTTTCCATTTTCCAATGGTCCTCATAAGGATCATGCATGAACTTAGAAATGATTACAAGTACATAGGATATATTAGGCCTAATGATAGTAAAAATATTTAAACTACCAATAAGTTGTCTATATAAAGTAAGATTAAATTTGTCACAAGTAGGTTTTAGATCTAATTTAACTCTAACTTCTATACAAATAGAGATAGGATTACAATCAATTATGTTAAATATTTTAAGAAGGTTAGAAGCATATTGTGATCTAGATGCAATAATAGATTTCTGAATTTGAAAAATAACCATGGATAATAAATGATTTGAAAATCCTAAATTAATCATTTTCAAGCATTTTTAGCCTCTCTTTGATTCTAAGAATTAGCTTCTTATAACACTAGTAATCAAAAGATCATCATAATATATGACAATAATAATAATAATATGACTTATATAAGATTTTACAAACAAATCATTGTCAACAAAATAATTTTTAAAACCAAGATCTTGAAAGAAATTATTTATCTTAGAATATCAAGCTCTAGAAGCTTGTTTAAGACCATACAAAGAATTATTAAGCTTACACACATATAATTCCTTACTAGCTTATTCAAAAACTCTTAGTCGATGCATGTAGATTTCTTCTTTAAAATCACCATTTAAAAATGCATAGTTCACATCCATTTTGTGAATCTCCCATCCATGTTGAGTAACTAGAGGGATAATAATTCTAATAGTGCTCATTTTGGCACTAGAAGAAAAGGTTTCAACATAATCTAAACTGGGTTTTTATGTAAACCCTCTAATAACTAATCTTGCCTTGATTTTTTCAATCTAACCACTAGAGATATAATTAAATTTATACATGCATGTAGATTGTCTAATACTTCTTTTATGAAGAATAGGTATTAATTCCCAAGTTTAATATTTTATTAGACCAGTGTATTTAACTTTCATATCATATTCACATCTTTTATCTAGGCTAGCTTCTTCAAAAGATTGAGGTTCAACTTCATACAAAGTTAACAAGGCATGATAAGCATGTTGAATGTGGGTCATCTTTCTTATATTATTAGGCCAAGATTAGAAATCAGATTTAGAGTCCATTTTGGAATTCTAGACTGAGACAAAAATTGAAAAAAATCCCCATCAATATCCATCATATTAGAAGAAGGATGATCATTCTCATGGAAATAATTTTCCATATTTTCTAAAGAAGGATTATCAAATTGAACATTTTCAGACTCAAGAAATGTAGAGGAGGGAAGAGAGGAATATTAAAAAAATGGTTTCTCTAGAACATGAACATTCTTATTATCTATAATCACATGTTTAATTTGATCAAGCACTCAAAATCCTTTTTTGTAACCACCATAGCCAATAAAAATACAAGAGTTTGAGGTATGATCAAATTTTCATTTTTTAATTATACAAATGAGAAGGGAAGAAACACAACCAAATATATGTAAATAAGAGATATCAGGTTTTTGTTTGGTCCAGACTTCATGAGGTATAATTTTATGAAAATATCTAGTATGAATTCTATTTAGAATATGAGCAAAAATGTTCATGGCTTCAGCCTAAAGGAACATAGGAACCTTGGATGCATGAAGTATGGTGCTATCTGTTGGTGCTCAAAATAGTCTCGCCCTAGTTTGCCTTTGAAAAATCTATTGATTTACGGCCTCTGTCATTTTCCACTTGCCCATATTGTGCCTGGTTAATCTTTGTTGCCATTTTTAACCTGTTCCTGGGTTGTGAATCACATGTGGGTCCATATTTGTCTTCTCGTTTCTTTGTTCCTCTTGGAAAGGTCTGTAATTTGGGTCTCCTATTCTATGTTCGTCTAAAACTTGGGTTCTACCATTATTTCCATTCTCCACAGTCATGATTTTTTGTCCTTTTAATTTCTACCCTAAATAATTGAACAAAAATGAATGGATGTATCTCTAAAGAACATATTTGAGGCCTCTAACATTCCTAAATTCTCTGTCCTTCGAGAAATTTTCATTTCAGGACTCAAATGGTCATTTTTCTGTATTTTATGGTTTGATGAGTGTTTCTCCTGGTCAAATTTACATCCTTGCATTAATAGGGGATGTGGCCTCTTTTGGTTGGACGTGGCTTAGCTGGGTACTTCAAAAATTATACGAAAAGCCTTAACTCAAAGATTTGTCCACGTGGAGGAATGATGTTCGTTTGAAGATATACTTTTTGGTTTGGCCTTGGAGTTGCACCGAGAGGACACGTGGAGGTTTCCACTGCTTTGCCTAGACTTAGATAAATTTTATGTAGTTAAAATAGTTTGGCAGATAATAGGGACACATGGCGAGCCCGCGCTCATTCAGAGTCTTGTAAAGAAGTGACAAGAGGACACTTGGAGGCCTCCTCTCACTTTGCATTATTTCTTGGATTTTTCAGTGGCCAAAAGAGAATGCTTCAGAGCATGACACATGGCACCTTCTGTTGGGATTCAAGCTTTAAAAAAAACTTTTTCGAGCCAGGACACGTGGCGAGCCCTCGCTCTTCCAAGGTCTCAAACTTTGGGGACCATCTCAAGATGAGCCATTGTGACGTGTGGTAGTTTGACAAGTCAAAGGGAACGGGAAACGAACCATTGGGGGAAAGCGGAGGTGTAGACTCTCGGGGGAAATTTGGAAAAATTTCCTTTTGGGAAAAAAGGAGTTAAAAGTATAAAAAGGAGCATGGTTCCGCTAGGACCCACATTGGAAACTAAAAGTTGAATGGTGGAGCTGCGGGGAAAACTTGGAAAAATTTCCTTTTTCCAAAAAGAGGGTCAAATGGTAGAATTTATCCATGGTTCCTTTAGGACCCAAATTGGGACACATGTCAGAAGCATTTCTCATGGGTGGTGCTGCGAGGAAAATAGAGCAACGAGCTAGGTGCCCACTGTGTCGTGATCGTGTGATCACCTACAACTTCTTCCAAGTAGGATGTTGTTTAAGAATGTATGCATTTTGAATTTTTTTGTGGTTTGGTAAGACTCAGAGAAAGAGAAAAGGATAGAAGAGTTTTTCTCTGATTCGTTTGTCAACCATCAGTTGGGCATGACTTCCAACGTATAGGTTGCCCTCAATTAATGTGAGCTAATGCAAGAAATCAGAATGGAATGCACTTATTTTTAAACCCAAATCGAAAATGTGAAATTGGATGACACAATAAGATGAAGAGGAAGAGGGATGCTCTTTCATTACAATGCAGAAAACAAAACATGAAGAGATTATTCTTTTTAGTTACACCAAAAGAAAATTTTCCTTTAGAGCAAAAAGAAAGAAGAGATGTGGATTACCAGGGAAGAAAATTAGTGTGTATGCTTTTTAGAGGGGAAAAAAACACACAATTTTTTCTTAGGAATGAATGAAATGCAAGAAACCCCAGATGGGTTCCACCAGGCGTGCTAAAATGTTTCACCTTTTTCTTAGATTGTTTCTTTGAAGTGTTGACAAAATAGATAGGGTAACGGGCGTAGGAGGAATACATGTTCAAATGTCAGTTGATGGGTTGTTGTGTGCGTACGACTTTCGAATCCACAGCTGATTGTGAGAGCTTCCTTTTGGCTAGGAGGAACTACCTGTAATGAAAACAAGACCACAAGAAGGAATTAAACAATATGAGCAGTGAACTTCCTAGCATAAGCTAGATCTGGGAAGTATGATACTTCCTAGATGGCTTTCAGTCCACTATTTTAAACAAGTTAATGTTGTAAACAAAGTAAATCTTATTGTTATTTTAAAATGATTTAGGTATCTCACTTAAAAAAACAATAAGAAAATAGATCTAATCTAATAGGCTAAGCTAGAATAGAATCCAAAGGTCAAATGATTGGTTCTGGGTCTCTGCAGGTCTGATAAAAGTCTCTGGTAGGTAACAAGGTGAGTGAGGTGTGAGGTAAAATTAGGTGGGTAGGTCTCTGTTCTAAGGCTGTGTGGGCAAACATACAGAGACCGGCATCAGTCAGGGGTGACCAGCGAGTGGTTAAGTGTACAACCGGCGCCGGTTACTATGAGATCTAGAAATGTCACAGAATAGGGTTTTGGTCTCCTTTGTGATTGCACAAAGGATTTTGGTTGGTTCGGGACGAGGTATTGGGTGAATGGAGTAGGCTTTTGCGAGGTTTTAATCGAGTCTATGGAGGTGAAAATGTTGGAGAAGGTCAATAGGGAGCAAGATAAAACAATGGGTGATAAAATAATGATGAAATTAAATAAACCAGGAGAAGTATGATGTTATACTTACTTGGATTTCGTTCCTGAAGGTCTTTATGTGAAGGATGGAGGTGCTGATGATGGGTTTGAAGGCTGCAAGTGATCACCAATTGAAGAAAAGCTTCTGCATGGGCTGCATGCACACTCCTCTTTGCTTGGATAGATCAGATCGTGGCTGGGATGGCTGTGCAAGAGAAGATGCTCAATCTCCTTCCTTGGATGTGATTTTTCACTGGAATTGGATCTCTGAAGATGCGTTATCTCTCTAAGATGTGTTCTTGCTCATCAACTTTCTTTCTTCCAACTTCCAACCTCCAAGTTCCAACCTTGAGAATAAGGTTGTTTTGGGTTAAAAGGGGTAACCGACAATGGTGTAGCTTAACCGACGACAGTTAGGGGTAACCGACGTTGGTCAAGGTGGGATTCCCTAAGTTTACTAAACTAGGGAGATCCTCCTGATTTCCTTGGATCTCATGTCGTTATCTTGCGGATTAGACTGAGAGCCTCTTGTGAGCATGTGAGAATGTGGTTAGAGGGAATGTAAGCATTGATTTTTAGGGTTTCGGTAAGTCTTAGTTAGTTATGGCAACTTACAAAGAAAAGATCTTAGGTTGAGTTGGTTTGATGAGGTGTCTAAGTGTAGTGTATGTGTGGATATTATTTAAATAAAATATTCAAATAATAAATATAGTGAGGATAATGCATTAATTTAATTAAATTAATTAAATTAATATTAGTGGGGTGAAGGGTGGTCATGGCTAGGTAAATGTAATAAATGGTGCTTATATGTCAAGGGACCAAAGGGGAGTGTGACCTAATTTTAGTGTCTACAATAGCTATAAATCTAAAGGTCCGTTTTTCTTGCAAGAGATCATCAAGTCTCATGCTATATGTTAAATATATGACAACAAAGTTAAATGTTGGATCCCTTTGCGACGTGAGTTGAATAGCTCATTTACTTTGACAGGGGTGTGAGGAGGGGATTACCCCCACTGCTATTGCAGCGAGGGAGCATCTAGGGGGCAGTGACAACTATGAAGCCTCCAGACCCCCAGGGTTTGACAATATGATGAGCCACCCAAAACTAAACGACTTAAAGGAACTCAAACCCCTGTTTCTAGAAAGATTGAATTACATTAAATTCTTTTTTTACTAAGTGAAAATCCTAATGGCATTTTAACACTCTATTTTTAGGACGAGGAATCCTAACGGTACTTTTTCAATTATGTGTATTTATCTTTATGGATAACCAAAGTATCTCACAATGAGTTTTCAAATGACTGTGAAGAAAAGCAAAACTTTTTAAAATACCATACTAGGTGGTATGTAAGACCTTAACAAATGTTCCAACATACGATACTCTTACATCACAATTAACAAAATTGAAATATGGTAGGAAAGACGATTGAATCATATTAAAATGACTGAAAACAATTCCTATTGAATCCAATAATACCCTAGAAATTCTACGGTTCTACAGAAAGACTAAAAATTGACTATGCGGAAGCGATGTGTTCTGTTACCTTGCAATTATCATATTCGATGTGGACCCCTCATTATGCATATAATTGTATTCCCTCCAATTCACTTTAATATGTGATGTCTTTTTATGCATTCTAAGGTGATTTTGTTTACTTATGTTGTGAGGGGATTTTGTCTGACAAAGCTGGAATAATTGGTTCCCCATGAATTAGATTGATAGTTCTCAATCACTTGCACATGAAGATTCTTGTTGGATCCATAATAATAGAACTTCATATGTATGCTTAGAAGATGTCAAATACCATTAGTCAAAAGGTGAGATGTAATCTTCAAGCAAGTCACTAAAGTAATATGCTAGCTCACATTAACAGCGGATCAATTGCCTCAAGAAGAAGAAATCTCTATCTTATAATAATGAGTATAAGCTTGAAAGTATTGACTGGGTCTAGACTGTCTATCTAGGATGAATAGTTGTATATTGACATTATGCTGTATGGGCAACTCTACGCAAATTTAGTTGGAATGAAATTATCCTGTCAATCCTTAATTACTTAAGTGAAGAAATACAACATGACCCTAATCCTCAGACTATGTAAATTGTTCAATGGCTAAGGAAGAAAAAATACCTCTATACTCCTACCTCTCTTTATAAAATACTAATTGAAATGAAAGAAACCTGTGAAGGTGTACGTTTTAAACAGACAACTCTCTATTCATAATAACAAGCACTCTGCAGATGAATCTCAAGTGTACCTACCACACCTTAAGTAAAAAAATAATAAACAAAATGTTCGATAAAATTATCCAGTTCTGGGGGTTGGTTACCAAATATTGAAGGGATCACATTCATGAACCCAGCACGATAATCACAAAATTTATCCATGGCAAAGATCCACATATATGTACAATCTTGTTTTTTTAGATATAATTTTTTGTTTGAAGATTACTGAATTGGTATCTTATTTCGCTCGAGTACATCTAATGAGATTTGTAAAATACCCAACGATTATACAGCAATCATCATGTGGTCGTTTCCAATACAAACTATTAAACGCTTTCTATATCTAATTTTAATAAATCAATACAGAAAGTTTGAGCCTTCTGGTGTTGATTTAGAAACCTCTTCCATGTACTAGAGGGGGAGGTGTGCGTATTCTAATCGCAAGGCCAAGAGACTCAGACTCAACCTATACTGAAGCTTCAACCAGACTTCCTGCACCCTTCTTCCATCTCCACGAAAACTGAATGAACTGATGGGGGGTTGTGGTCTGTACAAGCAATTCTCTTTGCACGGAGACACCACCAATTTCTTCTAGTTTTCTAATCTTTCTCAAATCAGAGGCAATTTCAAATCGATTGTCAGACATCTAACCCAACACCTCTCTGTTCATCCGGTAAAAAAACATTGACATCACTATCCCACACTTCCTGCAAACATATTTTCACAATTTACATAAAATCTGATTCCATGGCTATTGAGTAGATTTCTCCAATAAACAGTTCAGTGTACAAGAACTGCAATCAATCAAGAAAAATTGGGAGATCTTATGTCCACTTACTAAGCAAGGCAACAAATCGGTTGCATTGTTTTACTGGAACATGTACAAGATCTTCCCTCCAGACTGGATTAAGGTTATCGCTCATAGACTCGAGTCTTCTTCAATCTGAGACATTATTATTATGGTGATTTCATAAAGCGATTTGAATGTCGACCTTAATAGATAAAAAAACCAAATTCAGGGAAGTACTAAAATGGTAAACTTATGCTAAAAACAACAGCGAATACCGAGGGTGAGTTTAACGTAAGGACATCCAAATGCCTCCTGAAATCGTCTAACTGCACGTCAGATTTAAGACAGTGCCATGACTGACCACACAACCTTTGACCATTGGGGGAACTGCCATTTTTGCCAGATCGTACATTACAATACTTGCCAATGATTGTTGCATCTTATAAAGAGAATCCATCAACACGCTAGTCTTTCAATATTTAATCCTATTTAGGTTACAATACTTGGAATACTAAGAATCAATTATACATACAAGCAACTTTAACAATTTTATTATTAATGTTAAGGCTCTCGAAGAAGGTGCAATAAGGGTGGGAAAACATGCAGAATTGCAAGAAAATAGAGGGCAGCTAATAGAACTTCTGTGTTTTTGAGGTTATAATGCAGGGAATAGAAGTGGAAAGACAAAATGGCAATCCTACCCGTATTTCATTTGACTATAGAACCGATCATCTAGAATTTCTGAAAGGAAAGAGAAGGTTCTATGCATATATTAGTCCTATATGCTAACATTTTTAATTCATTGTTGATAGTGATGTTGAGTGCAAACGTACATGAAAGATGTCCGATCTTATTTCGTCACATATCCTGTCACTTGGTTTTGACACTCCGGATGCTCATATAACCACTGCTAAACGATGTAAGAGACACTCATAATTGTGTTTCAGCCCCATGACAATTTGTATATACTTGTTCTTTAAAGATTCAAATTTATGAAATGGTAACTTACAAGTGTACCATTGACTGTTGATAGAGATAGTCTGTATAACACTCCATGAGAATCCAAAACAGTCTATGAGACTCCAAGAACTAGCAACAGATAACCAAGGGAGTGAAGTGTTCTTGCTATTCACAAAAATTCCTCAGCAAGAAATTAGCGGACCACTAGTTCACAAGCTGCGCCATTGTCCATGTTTGTTGAAGGTCTCCATCACTTCTACAATAGATCTTGACCAAAATGTTCTCTGTTATGTTTTTAACCCATTCCGCAATACTTCACTGTCACCATCTACACAGCGTAAATATTAAAAGAAACAAACACACTAAAATAAGTAAGCCAGGTTTAGGGGGGATATCTGAAATCCAAATATTGTCGGGTACATTCAAAAGGCACTCCAGTGCATACTAGTGTCGGGAGCCTGTATCAGCGAGCACCTGGAATTGTGTTGCTTAAAAAAGTTAACAAAGATAATCTTTTCTTTCACGGAGATGGAACACGCATTAGTCTAAGCTTCAGTTGTCAACAGCCACGCTGGTAGTTGACATGTGACCATATTCTCAATTAAACTATAAGCATCTTCAGAGTTCCATTTAGGATTTTTGCCCTCCAAAATAAAATATTTATTTACAAGGATCATACCAGTATAAACTAAATATACCTTTCATCAGTCAACACCAGCAAAGAAATACACCAAACATAGACATGGGGATAATGTTCCTTTTCGTAATACAGTCCCCCTTTGAGAGAAACATGGTCTCAACAAAGCGCTGCTTCAGCCAAACTATAAACACCACGTTGCACGAATGGAGAATTATTGTTCAGTAGATTGGACTTCATTTACTGATTCATGATTAATCAGATTAGGAATATAGTACTATAGAACTATTTTATTGACGACTACCTTGACAGATACCATACATATAGCAACCAATATCTACTGACCACCTTTAATAAATAAGTTTATATGCAAGATTCGCCCTTTTAGTGCCAATGCCTTATCTCTTCACTTCTCAACAAAGAGAAGAGCCCCACTGTGAACTTCTGGACTAGAGTACCTGATGGGTTTTCAATGGCTCTGGAAAACTTTAGAATTATTGCATATGGTTCACAAACTTTATCAACCACACTTGTCACATGTGATTATGATGGTAGAGGAATATGATGGAGGCATTCTGCTGGGAAAATGTGCCTGATCCTAAAAGAAAAAAAGATTTGAAAATTTAATGAGAATAGATGTTATTCCTGATGTTGCAAGCTTTGCATAACAAGGCAAAATAATTCTGATGTATAATTTATTGGATCTTCACACTATGGGGTCAGTACAATGAAATAGCTTTTATATTGAGAGTTGAAACTATGAAGATAGTATGACATTATGCTCATATTAATAGGATTAGGTAGTGAATGAAAGGCTATGTGAAACTCTCACTTAGGTCTAAAAGTGATTTAGCAACAAAGTCTGACAAAGTATGACTTGAAACATAGCTCACTATTCAAATGGAATAACTGGGATACACGTAATAGTACAACTACTAACGTACCAAAGAGATTAGGGAGTGAAGTAAGATGCTCTATCATCATGTGTAGTGCTCCCTCCTAATTAGTTGTCGATGATTGGGGAAATATTAAATATTTTTTGTATTAAATATTAGATTATTGTTATCTTACTATATGTAGAAATGGAAAGTGGTTTCGAGTAACAATTTCATTAACTCTATTTATTTTTTGTGATTTATTTAGCATCAAGTAAATTAGAATATCGATTTTATTTGTATAAATATGCAATAGTTTAAAATATGGGAAGTTTGGGATAAATAATTACTGATTTTGGGGTTTATAGGATAATATTTTCATTTGATTATGGGAAAAAAAATTTTTAATCAGAGTTATGAATTAGATTTGGGACAAAAAAAGGGGCTCAGTTCTCAAAAGTCACAAAACTACCAAACAATGTTACCACTAACCATCAGATAACCACAAATACCATAAAAAACACTAGTTGACACAAGCTATTATAATAATCATAAATCACAAAATAGAATGAAGGAAAGAAACTTAAAATTTAATTAGTGAGCAGACAACTAAAAGTAGAAAATGATCTTCTCAAATTCAATGCTAAGAAGGTCAATATTATAGGATAATACTTGATTTCATGCATATCGTGAGATAATTCCCAATGACAAGGTACTAAACACTAATCTAGATTAGTAAATATCGACCCCCTAAACAAATGAACTAGAATGTTGTGGTGACTATGATCATGATGGCGTTGAAATTAGTTGATTGGAATTCTGATATCTATGAAAATTGACATCTCAAATAAAATGTTAAACTGGTTCTACAAATGCATTCACTTGGGCTTAGTCACTATAAACCTCACGCACTTTCCCTAGCTCTTTTATGAATCCTTGAGAATCTACTCTCCTTGATTTAATCCTTAATTTGATCTCAATCCTTTGTAAAACCCATATAAACTAGGGATGTTAAAGGGGAACTTTGTTATCCCCCCATTATTATAGGGCCTACACGAGTTGAGTGAAAAATAGTCAAAACTTGGTGCAAGTCAACAATTATTCAAGTGTAATCAAGTGTCCAAACAATTATCTTTCAATGCATACAAAAATAATTACTAGAGGCTATAATGAATCTCTAAACGCTTGAGTTATAACATATGCATACTTCAGAAATAGACTAGATCTTGATCTTATATTTACAATATTACCAAAGATCCCGTATGATTAGGTTTATGCTAAAATCTCTACTTTTCATTTACTAGTTGTTACTACCTTGAAAACCCGAGAGTCTGTAATACAAGTTTCTCAAACATCCTCCGGTGAATATAATATTCCTTTGATTGATTCGAGTGATACTAGATCTTTAAATAAACAGAATACATATAAGTTTGCCCATATAGGCTGTGTATAGATAGGTATAAATCCTCTGTTCTGTCATGGCTTAAATGCCTCTGTTCTTTGTTGTCTAATGGATCTCCGATTTGATAATTTTAAGGATTCTTTGTTAGCTGCAATCCAAACTGGTCTCCATAATGGTCCTATTTCCTTTGAAGTCTATCCTAATTATCCTGTCAGTCTGACCAAAGATGATCTGTTGAAAGAAGTTTTAAAGCTTCATCTTGCAACTACTGGTTTAAATATGAAACCCGGTTCTTGTCCATTAGCCATTCACTATAAATTCATATATCGTCTTGTAAATACCATGTACCCTGCAGTTAAACATGGTATCTCCAAGGGCAACAGCGTGGTGAGTCACGTAAATGTAGAAAGCCAAAAGATAGAACCAGACTTAATTCTGTGGTCACAGATCAAAGTACCAAAGGAATGGACACTGTCCAAAAAATTCCTGCAGACCAGCCAGCCAAAGCTAGAAAATGCTACTGCTATAAATGAATCAAAGAATAATGTTACTCTGTCTTTTCGTAGTAAAAGTTCTTTGTCTAGTCTTCCTAGAACTAGTTCTGTAAAATCTGATAGTTCAGTTTTTTCTCTTGGAGAGTCTTCCAAAGCCCCTGTCAAAGAGCAAGTTTTTCTGTGCAGTCATAATAGTCTTGTTCATGATCCTAACATCGATTACTTGTGGTATAATGATTGTGAACAACTCATAAAATAGAAATATGTCCCGTCTAATGGTCCAACCATCAGTATGGCATCAAAAGCATCTCCCAGTTCTTCATCTTTTCCTTCATAGACAGATAGATAGATAGACCCCTATGAGTCATCAAAAATGTTAAATTGGACAAACAAAGCTGTAAAAAATGTCCATGATAGATTATAGTCTCAAGAGTCTATACTAGCTGAAATGGAAAAGACATTAAAAGCTATTGAATTAAATCAAAAAGGAGATGTATCAGGTGCTCTTAGATTGCTAAACTCAAAATTAGATACTGTAGACCAGTCTGTAAAAAGAATAGAGAGTCATGTATAGAATACTGCTAGTATTGTGTCTACCTGTACAGATATTCCAAAAGTCATTACTCAGAATGTTGTAGATATTGTTCAGCCTCTTGTAGATCATTCTGTAGGAATTAAGAGTGATGTCTCCTCCAAATTAGGAACCAGTCACAAGCTTGTACAATCCAGTCTTCTGCAACTGCATGAGTTCACTGAGAAGATAAGTCAGAAAATAGATATTGTCCAGGACACAGTAAGTCCTTTTCCAGTCATAGCTCCTCAAATAGAACAAATCTCGGATAACACCAAGAAATCTGAAGAAAAAGAAGGCGATTGGTCCAACACTGTATCTTGGAAACAAGTCTCTGAGTTTGTTAGAACCTCTTCCCAGCACAAAGATATTTTTTCCCAGTACAATCCATTGTTCTATCCAAAAGATGATAAGAAATCTATAGGTATGGTTAAGATTAAGCCAGAGGAAGCTGCAGGAATGATTCTTGGAGAAACTACCAATCCAAAACTAGAGCCTTTGTAAGGAATGGCTAGGGTACAGACACTTCAGCCTAACTGGTATAAGGTAGAATGCCGTACCACAGAAGAAATAAAAGAAATGGTACATGGAATGATAGGATGGGGAAATTCTCAGTTAGAAATGTATAAAAAGGATCCCCATGTAATAGCTTCAGTAATTGCAAATGGATTTGTAGGGATTATAAAAGAATGGTGGGATACTGTTCCACACCAGTCAGAAATTTTGCAGAGTGGATTTATAGGACTAACAGCTGCTATTATAAAAGAATTCATAGGAGATGTAAATAATGATAAGTTTCAGAATACTTCACTATTTTTAAGAGCTAGACTTTGTGATATGTCTAGATTAAAAGAGTATCAGTACTATATGCAGAAGTTGTATTATAATTATGGTAACATAAATGACCCTACTATGAGATTAAGATATATAGAATCTTTTCCTGCATATTTTGCTGCAAAATAAAAAAAGGCCATGCATGGGAAAAATCCATATGAATTAAGTTTTGGTGCAATAAATCAGATTATTGATGAAACTAATGCAAGGCTATGCAGAGAAAAGTTTGAAAGAAAGGAGACCATAAAAGCTAAGAAATTTCTTGGCCATAAGTTTTGCCAAATGTTTGACAGTGACCCATTCGGCTGTGATACAAATATATCCCATAAGAAGAAAAAGGTATGTAAAGATTGTTCGTCTTTTTTCAAAAGGGAAGGGTCGGGGAAAGTATAAAAATATAAGAAGTTTGATAAGTCTTCTACATATAAAAGGCCATATAGAAAGTATGTTTTCCAGAAAAACAAGTATGTAGGAAAAAGAAAGAAGTTTGTTCCTGCTTGTTTTATCTGCAAAGGAAAACATTATGCCCCTGATTGTCCCTTTCTAGATGACTTCTTGAATTATAATTATGACCATATTGTTATGCAAGCTAACACACACTATGAGTGATGGCCGTAAAAAATAAGAGAGAAAACCTATGGAATTTAATAGTGGGGAAAACAAGAATGCACAAAGGTGATGATTATTTATAATCTATAAACCCTTAAGCTTACGTACATATTAAATTCACTGAAACACACCTGCTCTATTTAGAAAATTAAACTTAAAATACTACTATTATATTTTAGTGATGGTTAAAATTTGTGCAAATTGTTGTTAGAAACTTAACAGTACAATAATAAACTCAATAATGAATGAGCTTACAATTATAGACGTGAAGTATTTAAAGAATAACACTTAGATACACAATATTTTGGTCTGTGAAATGTTGATTTAGAGGAAAACCAATTGGAAGTGAAAATTTTTAGTCTTTCTTATTTAATTATGCCAAAGATTTAGTACAAAGAGTATCAGAATAAGTACAAAAACGCCATTATCAAGTGATCAGTTAGCTTATCTTTGTTCTTCCAATCTAATCCTTCTTGTACATCTGAATGAGCACCAACTCCGACAATTAATCCCTTATTATCCAGTAATGCCATATATTTAACATGCCTAGAGATGTTCTTTCATGCAGTAAAGGAGTTCGTGTTCTTGAGAATCAAAGACAAAATATTGTTTTGATCATTATGGGAACTCAAAATTCACCATGAGTGAGACTATCAATTTTGTACATTAGAGATTTCAAATTTTCTTCGAAGGTTACAAAGATTCCAATCTTTATATACATGTGGTTGAATATATTTCTTCCTTGGGTAAAGTGGTATTTAAACAACATTCCTAGGAAATTCTCCTTTAGATCCCATGCACTAACAAAAAACATATTTTTGACTATTTGGGTGATGAATTCGAATGGTTTCCCAAATTCCCATTGATAGCAATCTAACTCCCTTTTGGAAGGAATTCAACACACATATCAAATTGTAATGGGGGTGTAGATATAATGCAAAAATGAAGAATGGTTAAGGGATCCAATGCAGACACTTTTTTTCTATATAACCCATAAAATCAACACAAACAATAAATTGAATTTTAATTTTGTACATGAACACCGAATGGAATAAAAATTATTTCATCAGATTTGGATGATAAAATGAAAAGAATGCATACACTATAGTATTGTTGTCAACATTAAAAAAAATTAGTCCACATGAGTCCCAAATAATATTTACTCCAACATCTCTCTATCTCAATCATCTTAAGCTTCTACACACGCACACGCACACAAACACACACACACATCAATTCTCTCAACTAAATTCCTACCCATATGATTATTAGATGCAATATAATTCTTAAATAAATGACACATTCCCATTGTCTCATGAACACTTGTGGAAGAGGAATTAACTAACTCATTGAAAATGTGAAAATATAATTATAGGTGTAGTTAAAATGAATACTTTTCCAAATTATTAGATCTTTTTTTACCTCCACTAGTTACAATCCTTATGTTTCCAAACAATTTATATAGAACAGTGCATGAAACCTTATGACTTTTGACCATGCATTAAGATCACACATCATAGAAAAAATATGTTTAAAGTATTCAATGCACAATGTTGCACAAGGACTTATCAACCATACTATTTTTATATAAAAATTATGTGTAATTTGCACACTAATACTCTAGGATAAAAATATTTTTACTCTTATGCAATGTATGGAACTTCTTGAATTAGCAAAAAACTCAACAATGACCTTCAAATTAGATTTTTATAAAAAATTATATTGTTTCAAAAGATTAGGTCTTTATCTACCTATATTTTTAGAATTGTGTACAAAACAATTACATGAAAGTACAATTATGTGTCCAATAAATCATGAAAAGCAACTTTAGAGACTTTACATGAACAAGAAGTTTCACACATCATCGTAAAAAGCTTATTTCTACACTTCTATTTGGTTAATTTTGGATTTATTATAAACTTGGATTCTTGTAAATCAAATGCCACCGGTGATAAAAAGTAATCATGATCTCTTTCTCATGTATACTTCAAGCTCTTTGTTATAGTATCATATATTTAGTTAATTATAATATACTTACTGTACAACATCTTGAATTCTTTGGCCTTTCTATTTCACCAAATATATTTCATATTCTCTAGTGTGTCATCCAATGTTCACTTATATAAATCGTATGTGTTTCCTCCTCATAGACCATATTTTTAGGATCTATTATCTTTAATAAACTTATTGAGATTATATGGATTAAACTTATCCATTTATCTAGCATTCAAAATAAGAGTGCAAGTACACCACTTTGATTATGGGTGAGATATAAGTACATTCCATAAAACTTATCTCATATATGTCATATGAAAATTTCTGAGCACTCTATAAGACCCAATATTCTTTCGTTATAAATTTTAATATGTTATTTTTGTAAATGTTGTCATTTACAAGTTTGTTACTAATATGCCTCAAACTTGATTTTCCACTTCATTATTGTCTTCATATTTGTGCATCATTTTTCAGTGTGCAATGCAATGATGTAACTAAATCTTAAATAATATTTAATTTAATCTTAATAATAATTTATTTTGGTTATATTATTTAAGTAATATATTTTATAATTGTTAGATTAGAAACTGAATATTAAATGAAATGAAAAGATTTAGATTAGAAACTAAATATGAAGCGAAATGAAATAAATTAAATTTTCTAGTTTTGATAGGGGTTCCTTGCACAAGGCATAACTTTTCACTCATTACTCCGTTTGGGGTTTTCATTATATCGTTGGAAATATTTGAACGAGATATATCATGTCAAAGGGCCTTGAGCTTTGTTCAAGGTTATTTGATACTAAAAAACCCTTAGGAAAATTTTAAACAATTGAGATAAAGTTACAGTAGAATAAATACACACACACTTCAATTCTATTTGAATGAATTAAGTTACAAATAGGTATAAAAAATGCATAGAAATTAGTTGGAGAATATAAATTAAAATGCAAGATAATTGAGAAAATAGAGTAGAACTGAAGATATAACACTAGTGCACCTATAATAATGTAAATGCACGTTATAGTGAGGGAAATAAACCTTTGATGTGAAGCTAACACACCCATGGTCGATGTTATCGTAGTAAAGGGAAAGAAAACACCAGAATTTGAATGCAATTACAAGTCATGGGAACACATGTAATAGCATGGCAGTACAACAAATGTAATGATAGCACAGGTCAAGTCACATTAGTGAAAATATGTAAAATAGAGAAAAATAAATGAGAAATTCTAGCACATAAAGGAAAATAGAAATACACATGTATTCATGCTAATGTAGGAATACAAATAGAAAGGTAGATCTGGTGACGCTACTGTAGATTGCATGCTATGGTAGCAAAAATTATGTCACGATAGCACATATCACATGTAGTTGTATAGAAATAGTTATAATATAGCCAATTTGACTATTTTTTTAAAACGCTCATAATTTAATCTATGAAAAGCCATGAAAATTTGTCAGTGAGTCCTAAACATCAATAAGAAGACAAAAACAAGATGAATTTCATAAAATATGATGAAGAAATGAAAAATATGTGGGTTTCTCCCACCAGGTGTCCTAGAATGTATATAGAGAAATACTACATAATAGAAGATAACACACAATAAATTGCAAAACTGATAATTCTTCATATCTCCTTACAATCTCGGATTAGATTGCTAAAGTTGTGAATGAAGCACCGAGCTTGTTGAGTCTCTTGATCAGAATTTTGTGGATGCTCCAAAGATATTTTGAATGCTAGTAGATTTTAGGTACAAGCAAGGAGATTGAATGACTAGTTTGATTTTTGTTTCGCAATCAATTGAAAATTGTAACAGTATGTGAGATTGAATGATAATCCAACACAATGATGATGAAAATCTCAAATCTTTCAAAGATGATAATTGGGGAGGAATGAATGCTTATTTTTATATGAGGGAAGAGAATCCCAAATCCTTGATTTCTGCGATTAAGTTGTTTGATTTGAAGTTTTTTATTATTGGCAAAGATTTTTTTGAAAGGGACTATTCCCTTGTACAAGAGGCTCACAAGCCAGATATTACAAATTCCCCAAATCAAAAGATGATCCACATCAAGATATTATAATAAATCCCAACAACAAAATAACAATCTGCTAAGAGAAGAATCGAAGCCAAAAGCTAACAACAAAAGCACAACAAAGAAACATCGTTGCAACAACAATTAATTAGCTCCTAAAGGGAAGAAAAACCATGAATTTTTCTTCTTGTTACGAACCGCGATTCACTCATTAGGATTTTTCTGGAAAGGAATGATAACTTCCAGATATGTGATCCGCTAAAACATGTTGTTTGTACAAGGAGAATTAGGAGGGATATTCTCCTTGACCGCTACATGCTCTTTTGAAATTTCCTTCCTCAGAGAGTCACTCCCAGAAAGCTCCTTGTTTGTATGATCTGTGATCTCTCTCAATGGGGTTTCATGGTTTGATTTGAAGTTAACTAAAGCATTTGATTGTTTAGTCGAGTTTCTAATTTCATCGAGGAGTTGAAGTGTTGTCTGATCTTGCATGGATGTGTTTTCATTGAGTTGGAAAAGGTGGCATGTATTTGAATATTTAGAATTAAATATTAAATTCATGTCTTTTGTTTTATTCGCCCAAAGAATTGACGTGACTTTTAGTTTTTGGAGAGATTTTCTTTAACTTTTAGAATGTCATGCTTTAAAACAATTTGCATGATTTGATTTAATCTAAACCTGTCCTTTTGCATATATTTAATGATGCAATATTTAATTGATTAGTTTTGTTCTAGTTAACTTGAGGTGTTAATTAGTAAAGTGAATGTGGACAAGGGGTGAGGTGGAAATGGATATATGCAGGATATATTTATTTATTTTAAGGTGAAATTAACTAATAAAATTAGCTAAGCTGCTAATGGGATATGGGATGCATAATAAAAATGATATGGTTAATTAATTAATTCTAAGCATAGGATATGAGTGTAATAAGGTTCATAGCACAAATACTTAATAATTCGAGTTCTATGTGTCAGTGATAAGAAAGATTAGGGGAGTTGCGGGACAATGTCGTAAAATGCCATGAAAGGTCATAAAATAGTGGAACAAATCAAAAGTTGTCGAAAATGGTTGTAATGTGTTGCGAAGTAATTATGGGATGGTTTGGGTGGTTTAGAATGCGTAATAAAATAATTTTAAGTTGTCTACAGGGATATTGTGTCAATAATTGTGTTTTTATTGTTGTTTGAGGTGATCTTGTACCCGGTGGTGGCTATTTGTGTTGGTTTCGAGATTTCAAGTAATTGAGCTTCTATTTTTGTCCTAGTTCTAATTCATAACTCCGGCTAAAATTATTTTACTTGTAATCAATTAAAAATATTACTCTACAAACTGAGAAATCAGTAATCATTGATTAAAAAAATTATTATTTCTTAATTTCCTATATTTTTAACAATTGCATATTTGCACAAATAAAGGTGATACTCTAATTTAAATCTCCTTATTAAATATTGTTAATGTAATGTCATTGTCACTCGAAACCACGTTCCATTTCTACATATCAACATAACAAAAAGAAATCTAATATTTATGTAACGCGTTACGCCGCACGCGTACACGAAACAATTAATATTTACTTAGTCATTAACGTTTTTAAGAAGTCAGCGCCGCATTTTTACCGACCAATTGTAGTTTTTATGCGGAGTTATTCTCTATTAAAAGTCAATACTTTAAAGTCATATTAATTACACCACTAGTAATAAAGGGGCACGTGTTATATATATGACCTAGAGAAAGTCAGAGGTCAGGAGCCAGTATTTCATTGGAATTGTCATTGATGGTTTTTTCCTATTAATATGAGCACAGCCTCATTCATCTTCATTGAATATTCCCACATTCTGATCGACCATTCTACTTTCTGCATCAAGCTGAAAAACAAACTAATATGAGACAGATGAAGATGGATAAACAAGACAGCACAAGAGTTTCAGGATCTGCCATGCTTGCTACCAATAAATCTTCTCACGCAATCACCAAATCTAGTTGTAGTGAAGGATCAAGCAAATGTTTACAGGAGAAGAACAATATCATCTCTCCATCGGCATCCATTCGTGTGGTGTATGTTTCTGAACCAGAGATAATCAAGACAGACCCTGCAAATTTCAGGTCTCTAGTCCAGAAGCTCACAGGGAAATCTTCAAAATGAGAATGAGAACATAAACTACAAGAAGAGCCAATCTTGCGCAGTCGAAATTTATGCTGAAATTCCTTGTTACTCAAGGATTCAATAACTTGCTCATGCTTTTCCCTGGTCTGATGAATCATGGATCGGTAAATGAAATCCCTCTGCTCAAGAATAATTCGCCATTCTGCAATATGTGTGATCAAAGATGTGTTTACAGTTTGGCTGAGTCTGAGCACGGTTAAGATCATTTTTTATAAAAGGGGACCCTTTTTTTCTTCAACATTATCACGTCTACGATTGATATATTTCTTGTTGTTTCTGCCTGATGAAAGGCTTATTTGATAAATAGATATAAACCATTGGCACGGTAATGTTACTTTTGAGCAGCGAAAATCATAAATAGATATAAATCATTGGCGAGATGTGTAATTTGATTGTCTAAGATTGTGTGTTGATAAAAAAACATCTAGATCTTTAATATCAATCAGCCTATCTATTGATAAAAAAACATCTAGATCTTTAATATCGATCAGCCTATCTATTGATAAAAAAATATCTAGATCTTTAATATCGATCAGCCTATCTATTGCGCAGGTTCGCAGTTAACACGAACTTGCACAAAATTTTGACTGGTATGGTCTATCCTTGCACCCAGTTGGTCTTGAACCCACAACCCCCATGCCCTATTTCCTGTTCCCCACCATCCTGCTGTGCAGTCACGTATGAAAGTCTACGGCACCGGTTCTTTTTATAAAATTGCAAACGGAAATTTGACGGATTAAGTAACTATGTATTGGTAACAACGTAATACGTTGTTACTTGTTCCGTCAAAACTAATGGCGATGTGACAGAAAATACTTTTTTCCTTTGTGCGAACTTGCGTGAGAGATAGGCCTAGCCCTTTAATATGATAGTCCAGGATTATGTGTGATGCTTCTGATACCATTGTACTTTTTTATGTAAACATGTGGAATTTACAATAGACAAAGCAAATCCAAGATGCTTAGAGGTGGCGTATACTACTTAGATGTATTATGGAAGTTTGCAGTCAATGGGCTGCCAAGTTATGGTTGATAGTGAATTTGTATAAAAAAACAGAACCGTATCATCCCACTATTTCTCTCAGTCTCAAATTCATAATCTACAACTTACAATGCCCATGACGTACTGTTTTTGTGCATATATTGTTTTCAACATGTAAGTTATGCTTTTGTTTCCATAAAGACAACCTGACAACACAATATATTGTAATAAGAACGACATATTATGTTATTACCTTTTCTATTGATACTAATATTTATCACATAATGATTAATAAAAAACATCTGTTACCAGAATAACACGTATTATACAACTTACATAATATAGGCTCATCAGGCCCAACAAGACAACATAATCATTTATCAATTTTTTTATTAATTGATTTTGTTTGTTCAGTTTCGTTTATTCATCTATCAATTTTAATTAGCAGCGTTTCTGTTTTAATCACTTCTCTTTCCAAGTTTTTACAATTCCATATATTTATTTAGAAGCCATTCTAATATGAACTCTCAAGTGCAGAATAATTTATTTAGGACTAACATATTTTTCCAATTTAATTTTACGAATAAAATAATAATTCTTTAAACTAAATTTGCTTTAGCGTGACAACACACTTTTATTATGAATTCTCTTCCCTATTCTAAACTATTACTACGTTCACAGTCAACAGACTTATATCAATTAACGTGGTGTGCTGGTCAAACAATATAATCTTATTCCAACACATTTTTATAAAATACATTTTTTGAACACCTCTAAGAAAGTGTGAAGGGTAATAATTATATTTACGTTGAAGTTTACTTTATTCATTTGCTATCCATAATTTAAGTATATTATATCATAGAGTTTCCTACATTGACCTTTAAGTTTTCATCTGCAGAAATTTTCCCAACGATTGTGGCATATTAAGTTAGGTACTTAAGATTGATCAATTAGAATTTTAAAACTTAATTATAATAAATTATAGTTAATAATTACATTATGTCATTGTTGGAAATTAAATATAAATTATTATTAAATGATTAAAAATTAGTTTTAAATTGTTTTATCATAGTAATTTTTTTATATTAGATTTTCTCCCTCAAATTATATGTCACTCCTACTAATATAAAGATATTCTTATTATATCTTATTTTCAAATAGATTTTATATTAAAAATATTTGTAAAATGAAAAATTAAAAGATAAAAAACTATTGAACTAAAATTCTTAGTATTGAAAGATTGATTCTTATGCTATATGGAGTTAAATTATTTTTAGACTAAGAAATGAATATACTAGCCATCGTACATGAAATGTACGATATGAACGCCGAAAAGAATATAGTGAAGAAGAAAAATTGGATGAAGAGGACCAAAGGGATAGGAAGAGGATTTTCTACCTACACTCGCAAATGTAGTAAACCAATAAGCTCTATTATGGCACAAAATACAAGGACTAAAATATTTCTCTAATACGAAATGATGCAAAAATGATCACGGTGCTCAATGAAGAGTTACCTTACACTACACAACCTTCAAAACAACACCTGGAAAACATGATACAAGCAATGCATGCAATAAACACATAGCAGAATCCAATAACAAAATAACACAACTCAACAAGATTTATTTGTATATTCAATGAGGAATAACACATATATAGATTGATCGTCAATGATTTACTCACTCAAACATTCTTTACTTGTGTCATGTTGGATCACCTACAAAGACATATTGCTTCAAGCTTTAAGCTTGCATCACTTATTGAGTTTTGTAAAAACTTCACATTGATATCTCTAAGAAAATTAGGATTTGTTTATATAGGCTTCAACAATGCCACAAATTAACTCGAAATCTACTACAAAATGATGGCATAAATGACCCATTACAGATTCAATTGGCAGTTTAAGGTTTTTGTGGCTTCAAAAGATCTTTCTTCAATGCTTTACAGATTCCAAAAATTTCTCAGTATTTCGTAACTACAAACAGTACCTTGCAGATTCAATTCAACCTTTGTAGTATTGTGAATCTTCCCTTAAGCTTGCACAACTCCTTTTAGTGTTTTGTGGCTGCCGATAGACTTGTATGGCTTCCTTAGAGTTCTACAGGATACACCAACCTGCCAATTCTTGTAAGACTAAATGCCATATCTTGTGTGGCTTGTGCAAAGACTTCATAAAATGCAACACAACACTCTGCGGCCTAACAACAACATACTTCCTTAACAATATAACTTGCCAACAACACAAAATTCATAGAACAAACTCAAACTCTTCAAAAAAAATTGTGATCAAGGATTACATGTGATCCTATATGATCTTGCATCAATTTCCCTTCAAGATAAGAAAAATGAAAATGTTGATACAAGACTAATTAAAAATGTAAATGCAATATGAGTCTTGGTCCATGATGAGCTTAGGAGTGATCAATTCACATAAGAATCCTTTAATCTATGCGATTTGTCTTTAGATCTACAATATTTGGGCCAAAATAGAAATAAACACCAATGAATAATGGAAGAAACATTTCTTTTTCTTCATTCAAGGTAAAGGGCATTCCTCTTCCAATGAATTTCAAAAGTTGGTCGTATGTCTAGAATTTGTGTGAACTTTCAATCAATGATGGATGCATCCAAATTTTTCATCAAGTGTATATACTAATCTACATAGGCCTCATGTGTGAATGGATCTAAGTGTGATTTGAATGTTGCTACAAACTTCTTTAATTAAATTGGAAGTTTACTAATAAAGTTCTTGTTTAAGTTGTGCTAGAAGCTAGACAAATTGATAATGACCACAAATTTTTTTTTGTGATCTTTTAACTCTCCTCCTCCATGGACATGTCATAGATGCAATAATGGTTCTCTTGCAAAATATATAACTTTCAATTAACTAACACTTGTTACATGTACACTTTACTCAACCAAGTACAACAATATATTCGACATATTTTCTAAATACTTTGGAAAAGGATAAGCAATTTCTACCAAAACAAACAAATTATTTTTGTAACTTCTACTTTTCATTTGGTCCCATTCTTCTTACATTCAAATATATATATCATTGTTAATCTCTATATATAGAACAACCACCATGTTTGAACTTGAACTAGATACCCACATTTTGGATTTTGGTCTCTTCACTGCAACAATCCCCACCTCCTATTCCATATTTCCTTACATTTTCTGCAACACAAATCTTTGTACATTCACCAAGAATGACACCTTTCCTTTCAAAGCCAAACAAATCTAAAACCACCAGCTGCCTGCTTCTCATGCATATGGACATATCACAAAATAAAATAGATGAGTGGATGATAATGTAATGTAAGTGTCAAAAATTGGAAAAATGGAATTCTTTTCTTAGCTAGGCAAGATATGGATGAGTTTATGGGCATAAAAGATTTGGTGGAAAAGGAGTTGGAAAAAATTCCTCCTTATTTTATAAGACACTTTGAATAGCGTGGTGAATTTTCAGATGAGAATATACCATTGATTGACATGTAAGGACATCATGCCCTCTCTCCCGATGTTGTGGAGGCCATCAGTAGAGCTTGTCATGAATGGGGGTACAACAAGTGATTTTCATCGAATCCATCACCATAATTTTCTCTTTTTAGAGTTAACAATAATTCCATGATATTGTAATTAAAATTATAGGTGTCAAATCACGAAATAACTCCATCTACCATAAATAACATGATGGAGGTGGCAAGAGAACACGTGGCAGAGCCTTCCTCCCATGAAGGTACTATGTGTCTCTCATTCTTGTTTTTATATTAAGAGAAGATATACACGATGGAAGGGAGAAATGACACGATTTTTTTTGAATAGTTTCATGATGTTAGCAATGGGTCATGGATAGTTGTGAAGGGCATGTGGTATGCGGTGTTGCATCAACCAGAAAAGGAGACGTGCCATAAGCTTACAACGTAGAGTCCTATATATTAAGCACAAACTGATCTGTGAAATAAGGCCAACATTTACACACCCATGGTGATGCTCTCTTGTACCCAGTTCCATCCACAATGCATCTCTCCATTTGATCAGAGCAAACAACCCACAAAAACATTCTCCACGCGACCTCCAATCAAGTAGAAAAGGATTTGAACCCAAAACCTACTATTTACAACTGCATAGTCTTAAACCTTCACTATTACATGCACATATGGTGTATATTTACCCCAACTATATATATATCAACTTTCCTAGGAATTCACCCAAAATTACATTCTATAGCCCCATACACCTATTTCCAGGTCTGTCAACACCATCTCTTCCCATTAACGTATTCACCATGCATTCAAATGTGCTATAACACGAGACCATAAATAATTAAGTTCATTGTGTGCCTAACCTTAAGATATTATATAATGCCCACTCCTCTTCAACACTTATTATACTATGATTTTGATTATTGTAGATTAGAGACATTGGAATTATGATTATTATATTTTTATTAGCAGGCGATAGACTATATAGACATTTGGATTACCAATATGTTGAGATTCATATTTTGGATTATGATATGCTAGCTGACACTGGTGGATAGTTTAATACATGTTGATTTCTATTGTTCTCATTTTATAGTGACACATTATATTTGTGACAAATTGCCTATGATTGGATGTTAGGACTAGTCTTGTGGTCTCATTAATATTAGTAAAATGGTAGAATTGAATTAATTATAAATTGTTGATAGTTGATAGAATTGCTTAGTTTCGATGATGATTATTAATTGATATGTATGAGTTATTTATCGATGTTATTGATGCGACCTTGAGGCCGAAGAGGTATTGTTTTTTTTTATTGCAGAAAAATGATATCACTATACATCAGAAGGGGATAGGAGACCAACCCTAGAAGAATGTTGAGTTTTTGCAACAAGGCCAATTTGACAACTTATGTTCTATGTGTGTGTGTGTGTGTTGTTTAATTTTTATGTCTGGTTAGGAGGTTTCAAATGGGGGGGTGACCTCATGTGTGTGGCCATGAGTTGTGATGTTTCCCTCTTTTAATTTTGGGTATTTATTTTGTTGTGCATGTATCTCATTATTTGTATAATCTATTTCACTTTATTAGTACTTGTTGATATGCTTTTAATTAGTTAATTTAACTTATTAGTAGAGAAGATCAGTTCATAGTAAGGCACAAATAGAGAGAGAGAAGGCACAACAAGTGAAATACAAGGCTGCAAAAATTGGTACATACATAGAAACCCTTGATAGATCGTAATTTTATTTATTGTTCTAAGGTAAATATGATAATATGTTTTTTAGATTGGGTAAAGGAAAGGGTTTTGATAGAATCCAATAACCTAAAAGAATCAAAACAATATGTGAAAATAAAAGGCTCTAACAAAAACAAAGTACGAACCAACCAAGTACCGAAAAAGGATCCACACAGAAAAATCATTCAATGAAACAATAATTGTTGAAATATGAAAAAAACATGGTAAAAAATATTTCAATCACGCAATAGTATAATTTGGATCTTGATCTAGCCATCTACTTTGTTTTTTATTGCTTGTTACTCTCTAGGAGACATGGTTGTTTTTATCTCTTAGTTAAATATAGGGTTTTTATTTAACATCAACTTCCATTCTTCAGCATCGTCTCTCACCTCATAGAAAGGATCTTTATTTTTGTACCCACCCAACACCTTTCTAATTTTATCCTTATATAATTGGGGTCATTCCCAAATAACATGAACCTTTTTAATCCTCCCATCTCTATCTCTATAGCTAGCCCCTTGAAATTTTGTTTCGTTATTCCACATTTTAACTTCTCATACATAGTTAAAAATTTGGCATTTTTCACTCATCGTGTTTATGTTGTTCCATTCAAAATAAATTTATATCTCTAGATATAGGCCTTAACCCAATTCCTCTTTCCTCAAGGGGTAACCTCTGAATTCTATCTCACCACCATAATATTAGCTCCCAAACGGGTTCATATTCCTTATTTAATTATTGTTTATCTAGATATAATATATATTTTTCCATTATTTAGGTATGCTCATCTATCATTTTCTCCTTTCTAACATCACCTTTTCTCGACTCATCATTTCTCATCTTTTAAATGTAAAAATTTTGTCTTCATCTAGATACAAACATTATCCTATCAACATACCTTTATTTCTTAGCACTCTTTGCTCTATCCACACACTCTTAATGTGGAGATAAAACACACCTTCCAAAACGCTTTGCATAGTAAATAAACCGTATTAATTTTTTCCTTGATTCCCTCTTCCAAACATCCTATTATATTATAGATAATTTTGTGAGAATGATTAAGTATGATGTATAGCACAAGAGATCCTAATAGAATGAAATATTAGGCTTGTACGATGCCATATTTCATAAATTATATATCTCTAACACTAAATATATATATGATTTATGAAAAAAATATATTGAAAGATCAAATGATGACTTGAGCCATATGATCTACTGATAAGGAAAATTTTGATCTCCTAAAACATAAATATTAGTTGGAAATTTTGATCTCCCAATATCAAATACTAGTAAGGATTGATGTTAGCATGTTAATAACATCCTATGCATATTACAACATTTGAAAAATTAATATTTATACGAAAAATTTGGAATAATTGTTCAAATATTAGAGTAAGGATTGATTCATTATACATGTTACATCAACATCATAATGCATAGCTACACTCTATGCTTATTAAAAAAAAAAATAGTGATTTATACAGAAATTTTTTGTAATTGCTTCATTTGGAGTAACAAAGATTCATTACCATAGTGCTACATCAGCATTAAAATTATAGCTATACAGATGCATATGTAAAAATATAAAAAGTGATTCAATATCTGATTACTCCATATTACCTTAAATAGTTTCTTAGTTATCTTAGACAATGTATGTAAATTTAGATAATAGTTGGATCCTTGATTTATGTGTATATATGTCCTTATCCCATCAACTACATAATTCATGTCAAATCCAAGGTTGATTGAACCCATGCATTGTGAAATTATTTTGAGCTAGTAAGATACTATTCCTCTACATACTATTTTTTGTCGCAATGAATGAAATTTCATAAACCCTTTTGAGATTCACAACTAAGGCATCCAAATATGCATTTAGTATCCTAGTAGTCATCCAACAAGGAAATTAAGTTGATTACTAAGTTTAGATATGTTCGATGACATGGTGAAAATTTACTCCGCATAATAAAATGTGAACTATGTGGTATTTTGTAAGAAAATAAAAAAAAAAGGAAAGTGGGAAAATGGGAAAATATGTTTTAGACCAAAGTAATCAATAATAGATAATTACGTCACACTCAGATGTGCTTCTAATTTGAAAAAATTCTAAATAAAAATGCAAAAGTATTGTTCAGTATATTTCAATAAGGGCGTCATAAAGTTATTTAAATACAATTAGCTTGGTAAACTTAATATTATTGTTTACTAGATAGTAAGTAAAATTTTTAGATATTAAATTGTTTACTAAAATGGCCATGAATGGTGTAATCAAACGTTTATGTTAATTTTTTTTGCAAATTTTTGTGTAATCACATGTTTATGTTTAATGGACACTGATCATGATGGGGAAACATTATGCTAAAGTGATAAAAAAAATTTATGGAATTGACTTCCCAAGAAAAATGTGAAACACTTGGTGCATATGAATTTACAAAATTTAAAATAACTTTCCCAAGAAAGAACCACTATCATGAAAGAAAATAGCAAAAAGTGTATAGATAATATATAGTGAATTTGTTAATATTACTACAATTGCTACAATACATTTGTTGGTTACATTATTGAATCGCGTTGATATGTAGAAAACATTAGAATTATTGGGTGTTGATTTTAGATAGGAAAATTCAAAACGTATAGAAGAAGAAGAATTTGTTGGGAATGTTTTTTAAAGGAATAAGTTATTTAGGTACAAAACTAGGTATGTTGATAAGGAGTAGTTCTCATAGAGAAATATTATCTTTAGTTGTAATTGAAGATACGATCAAATAATCATCATGTTACCCACCAATTTCCAAGGCATTGGGTTTATCTAGAAATACTGGTCAGCAGGTATGTAAAGAGGAGGAACACATTAGATGACTCTACTACTAGAAGGAAATTCGGCACTAATGTGTAGAAATCCATGCATTCTAATAAAAAAGAGGATACTATTGTGAAGATAGTTTCTAATTTTTGAACTGAGAGGAATAGTCCTTCTTTGAACATGAGGGATGTTTTAAAATATAGGATAACTCGCATAACAACTATGATGAACATGTATAAAAACATTGGCTTGAAATAACTCAACATGAGATGTTACATAAATTTTAAAAAATAAAATACATATCTTAATATTGGATAACAAATGTTTGAAAAGTTGAACCCTTAGTATGTGCGAGCTGATAAAGTCCTTGACACATGTTGTTGGTCGCTATCACGTTGAGTTTGATTATCATTATCAGGTACAAAAAAAATTATATCAGGTATATATATTTTGAGGTGTGCTATTATTTATATCTATATATTTGAAAATTGATTAAATTTCAGTTTTTGAGATGTGATTTGAAATTATTGTATTTCAAAATCTATAGTTTTTTCAAGTGTATATAAAGTTACGGGAAGCATCAAATGGTCCCTAAAAAATACCCCACGTACACATGTCAGTGAATTCATAACTTATATTCTTTGCACATTGTTTTGATGATGATTTCGAATTATCGTATGAATTGCATCAAAGGTGTATATGACAACTATGGGGACTTGAAATTTATTGCATAGAAACAAATCAAGATTTAGACACAATTCAAATGGTGGTTTGCAAGAGGTGATATGTATATATGCTGTGTGTGTGTGTATATATATATATATATATATATATATATATGTATGTATGTATGTATCTATCTATATATATATATGTATGTATATATATATAGTATATATATATATATACATATGGATATATAGATACATACATATATATATATATATATATACACATCACACACACACACACACACCACATTTTATGTTTACTATATATATATATATATATATATATATATATATGTTTTTAATTTGGATGTATGACAATGTTTCCATTATGTATTGATTTTTTAAGTTCAAATACATAAAATATTCAACACGGCTTGGAAAATATGCAACCAATGTTGGATTTGGTAGAATAAGAAATCCCCATTGCTACATTCATGCAAATTTTCCAAAGTTTTAATTAATCCAATACATCAAACCTTCCTTAGTATGCAAAGTTATAGGCTACATAATTCACGACTAATAGAGGACACATACTCTATTAGTTCCATATTTTCTCATGGTTTACTTTGTTGAGAATTAATCTTTTTCTCATCAAAAATAAATTTAAACACATTATTATCATATTGACTAGGTTGCTATTATGGTTAAAGTATTCTATAGACATGCAAAATTGGATTTGGATAGGGTCAAAAGTAGATATGTGAAGTGAATGATCAAGAAGGAGTATCACTTCTATATAAGTGATGAAAAGGAACATGACACCCACTTTGTGAAGAATTTTTTCAGTTTTTTATTTCAATATCTTCATTAGAGAGGAGTACAAATACATTAACATTTTGTTTGGTTCAAAAGGTTGTGCATCACAATTCAAATCCTCTTTCCCTTTCTTTGCACTCATTTGTTATCATCATCATCACAAAATACCTCATATATGGAGTTTTTTTAAGAGTGGCCATGGGAAGGGAGAACACGATGGTGTGGGTGCACGCATTAAATGTGCTCTAGATAACCAAATCTTTGATTATGATGGAGATCGATTAATTGTATTTCCCACACTATTGTTGAATGGTGCAAGAAACATTTTTGTAGTTTATGGTTTCAACCTCATACTGGATTAAACATCACGCGCTTCAAACACCATAGAATTCAACCCCACATAGAGTGTTTTTGGGAAAGAACAAGTACATGAACATTTAAAACATAGGTATGGAGATCTTGATGTTGATTTATATAAGTTCTATAAGCTACAAACTTTAAAACAAATTATTCTGAATTTCGATGTTTGTTTTCAAAATTTATTGATCTTTTGAGCATGATTAATTGAAGGTATTGATCGAAGGAAAAAGTCTGGATGTGATAGGGTTCCTAATTCTAGGTCTTTTCACTCTTTGATGAATACAGTATTGTAATAACTAGATAATCTGTACAAGATATTATTCTTTTTTTTGTTATGAAATGAATGAACAAATTATATTCAAAGTGCAATATTCAAAATCATGGGTATGTGGGTTAGTGGAAGAAAGTTCCTTTAATTGTGGATGACATATATGAATTAAATCATGATGATAGTTTTTAATATGTGTCATTAATTTCAATTGATAATGACCACATATCTGGATTGGTTTAACAAGGTATGTTTTTATTTAAAAGAATTGTATAATTTGATAATTAAATATATATGTATAGTTTATAGTATACATGGATCATTGAATGTTTATTTGTATTTTTTTGTAGGTGATGTATTTTCAGTCATTTTTGAAGAAGAAAATATTGAGAAAGTGGAGTATTACTTGTTGTGATTTATAGAAGATATAACAACGCTATACATTTGAAATAACAAGTGAGGAGACAACATTTTATACTGGCTCGGTTGTAGTGCATGGAACATACACCAAGTGAAAGCCCTCCAAAGTGGGATTCACTTTGTTGATTATAAACTATACAAAAATGTGTATCATTACATGTATCACATTATTGCTACAGGGTTACAATTTCATCACGGTCAAGACTAAAAGTGGTCCCAACACAAAAAATGAAGACTAGATGTAGAAGACCTTGAAAAACTTTTTACAGGTCATTGAACAACGAGCAGAGCCACTTGGTATTATATAGAAGGACCTAGAATATTATATATTGATTGTATTCCTGGAATAAAATATTTTATCTATTTTATTTTTCATTTGGCATAAATATTGGAAAACTTTCTTTCTATGATATTAAGGATGGGTTCATTAATGATGTAATTTTTTTCCCTATTATTCTCCAATAATATTCTTTCCATATATATCAATGTTTATATCATGAAGGATTTGGAAACTTGAACTATATATATATATACATATACATATATACATACATACATATATATATATATATACACACACATATATATGGATATATATATACATATACATATATATGGATATACATACATACATACATATATATATATATATATATATATACACACACACACACACACACACACATATATATGTACACACACACACAAACACACACACACATATAACAAATGAATTTTAAAAACTTAGTGTTAGGTCTACCTAACATGTCTTGTATTGAGTTGATGATTTCTTCGCTTGTGGATGGATGTAAAGCAATGGCTATATATATATATATATATATATATATATATATCTATATCTATATCTATATCTATATCTTTCTTCATTTTAGTTTCTCTTTTACGACATCTTTTATAACAATTTGAAACAAGTTCTTAGTGTCAATAAATCTAACTTGAATCATTTAAAATTTCATGTGAGCAAAATGATAGACAATTAAATTTTGATATAGACAATTAAGAATGCACTGATGGTGGTAGAAATGCGAGTGAACATATTACAAATGCACATGAAGAAAGGTTTGCATCAATGCATCACACCATGAACCTGAAACTCGTGAAGCAGTCATGACAAAGATAATACTGCATAGAAGTGAATATAACATTATTTTTTTATGAGGCAGGTTTCCATGAGTTTTATCTCCGAAGACTTTGCTTTGCAGAGAGGCGTTTTACATTAGGTGTTTTAATAGGCTATGCACAATGAGCTTAATATTTCATCATATATGATTCAAATCATAATTTTCAACATCAGATGTGCAGTATGACATACTTATTTTGATCAAGATGAAATTTCATGATATTCACTAATGTTATCCCTTACATTAACAATCAACCATCACTTAAACATGTTCACTACCCAATACATATTGGATACATTCTTAGATTAATATTTATAACTTCCTTTCCTCCCATCTCCAAATAAAGTAAAATTTACTATTACATTAAAATAGTACAAATCATGGAAATGTATTGCATTACATTTACTTCATTTTCCATCATTTTGCACATGTGTAACAACATGAGTTTATATTTCCCGAGTTTTAGAGAGAGGATATATAAAGAGAGGGAATCTATTATTTTCACAAGTTTTTAAGTTACTATAGAGTTTTAGAGAGATAGTTTAATACTAACAAAAACTTCCTAGAAAAATGAATATTGAATCTGGCAATTTTTAACTAGACTCAAATTTTGAGTTATAAGACTTAGTAGTGATATGCATAAAAACAAAGTTAATGTGGATAGGAAATGGCCTTTCAAAATATTTGACAAGTGCATAAGTAAAGAAGCATTCACTAAGCCATTGAATGTTCAATGTAACATAAAGTATTACTAAATTACCTAAGCATCAAATGATTCAATTTAGAATTTTAAAGAAGTTTACAATGTTATATCAAAAAAATGAAGGGTATTTAATATCTTATCTATCATTATACCTATTATGATATCATCAAGAGACAAAAATGAAAGATAAGGGGGTGTCTTATTTTTGCATCCATAATTGTAAATATACATTGGAACTCATAAAAATATAATAATAATGTCTAGAATGAGTATGAGTATACATACAAGTCTAAAATATCTAAAATCATGTCTAATGAGTATATACATGTCTAAAATCTCTAAAATCATGTATAAAATATCTAAAATTTATAAAATATCACTGAAGTATCCTTTGTGCACTAGGGAAAGTGCCAGACCCCTCACTACGCTCTGTTGCACCCTGCATGTTAAAAAAAGGAATATACACGTCATAAACTATATATAACATGTACCATATATTAAAATTTATAAGTAAAATTATAAAAAAAATTCTTGATTAATTAAGTACATCATATAACAAATATTTACAATTGATTACCTCAGTATCTGTCCTTGGGCAAATGTTGGGAGTATCTACACTATGTGTAGATCTCTATCTCGTAGATCCCTATCTCATAGATCCCTGTGAAACAAAATAAATAAAATGTAAGAAGTTGATAAATAAGTTTTTTGAATAAAGTTCATTAATTTCTAACATTTCAATTTAGATTAAAATATAATTCTATTAAGACACATGTATATATACCTCTATGGAACGTGTCTCTAAATATATGGGATTACCACCCATGACCTCAACACTAGAAAATACATCGCCAAGTGAGCCAAGATGACTCAGGCCTAGAACATCAAGATCCATGTTGTGCTCAGTCAAAGGCTATGTGTATGTCACACGGGTAAATGGTGTGGGATGTGAGGCTCCACACACTGGAGTAGAAGCCTAAAAACACAAGTACATGTTTAATTTTAATATTAATAAATTGTAAAGTAATGATGAAATAAAATAAATTTTAATTATATTAAGGTTTGATTTTCACACACTCGAACATAAATGTGCCGAACATTAGGTGTGATGATCCCAAAAACATGAGGTCTAACTGTAGCAGTGGCAGTAGTACCCTAACTAGAAGATACATTGCCACTCTACTCTATAAAATCTAAAACCCTTGATAGTGGAATTATACAATGCCGTGAAATCACCTCATATGCACGAAAAAAATCAACAATAATGATGCATCCTAGTCGATGTTTCTGAGCAAGATCTATAACTACCTCAAAGTCATCTGGGGAAATCAAAGATGAATGAGCGTATACCTCACTGTGTGCATCACTGCTGCTACTAGCACCTCCACTGTTAGTATCACGTCTCTGAAGAAACTGACCCAAAAAGTTAGAAGAGATCAATTGGGTCTCGCAAGAAATGCAAGCAAGACCTTTGATAGTAGCCTCATGTGCAGTCATAACGATAGGTGCTGCGACATCCTAAAATCTTGATAAGAATGGTTGTGGCCTTGGTACAAGCTGCCACGCATAAATTTTTTTAAGAACTCCCTCCTTTCTTTATGCCTCCATATGGCTAATATGGACACACCCCTGCCCCAAATAAATAGGGATGTCTAAATAGTTCACCTTTAGGTTTAGGTGAACCTCAACATGTAACATCATTATGAAGTATAATGGTAATTGGTCATTATTTGGAAATTGGCCTTGAGAGGCCACTAATCTAGGATAAATAAAAGGGGCACATAGGGGACATGAATATTTGTACACATAATATGCCCTTACTTTTTGTTTGTCTACATTAAAACTCCAACATGACCTCTTAATGACTTCCTTATCAAAAATTTGTAATGTAATCTCATTATAACCTACATCTCCTGAGACACTTGATTTTAAATAATCCATAAATTTTTTATTGACTCAGAATCAAATCAGTTATATGATTTCAAACTTGTCTCTATTCTACAAAGATCAACCAGTATTTTTTCACAATGGGATTTATACTGCCTAAATGTAGTAGAATTCTAGAGAATAGATTAAAATATTGCAATCTCTAAATCAGTCGTCTTAAACAAATTAGGAGCGAAATAAGCCATGACTGTAAAAAATGAAATTAGAATTAAATTAATATTACTTTTAATGAAAAAATTATCCTAAGATATTCTCCTATTTTAATGAAAATAGAAATATGATTTTCAAGTTTCAATGTAAATAATTTAGAAAATAAGAAATTACACATATCTTATAAGTCAGTCATGCATGAGTGTAAGGATCACTTAGATTTAATGGAACTAAAGGAGGAATTATCTAGAATGTAATGTAATGCCCGCAAACACGACGTTATAGGAACATGCTTTAACCTAACTATAGCGCCCACTTCCCTTTGACACATTTTTGATACTACTCATAATACTGCTGATTATATTATAGACTTGATTGTGGACCTTATTTTAGTATGATGATAGATGTTAGATCATGGATTATTGTTGACTTGATTCAGTTATGATGCATGATGATTATTAGAGGAATTTTGAATATTGATGATGATACACTATTTGGCATGGTTATGTTATGGATGTTGTTCGTATATGTGATATTTGGATATTGTTAGTAGACCTAGAAATGGAAATTAATGGATGATGATATAGTTGCTGATAAAAATGTAAATAATATTGTTAGATTGCTTTGATGTTGTTGTGATTCAGATATCTAGATCATTTCAGGAATTATATTTATATTATTTTAGATGTTGTGATATGGCCATGAGGCCGAAGGAGGTATTTGTATTTTTCCGGTTAAAAAATCACAACAAACATCGGGGGATTGGAGACCAACCACATTGGAATTCTAGATGAATTCAACAAGGTCACCATGGAAACTTGTTTTGTTTGTGTGTGGTTGTTTTTTTAGGGGTACCCATGGGGGGGAACCACCTTTAAATGTGACCAAGGGGTTATGTGTATTTATTTATTTGACCCTTTTGTTTTATGATTGCATGTGTTTATTTTGTGATGAATTTGCCCCTTTATTTATTTATTAAATGTTGTATTAATATTGTGGGTAAGCATGTTGTTAATATTAATTAATTAAAAGATAACATGAGAAAGTAATTAATTGATTTGTTGGCCTTGAATTAAAGTGTTGTAAGATATGTGTAAGTTAAACACTCCATCTTCTTGAAAATTCGAATTTGTCCTTGGAGGCTGATTTTGGAGGCTTTTGAGACAAGTTAAACTTGTTCCATACCTCTTAAATTTAATTACCAACCATACTTATGGTTGGATATTTGAAATTTGACTTTTATAATACTTTTTGAGAAGGAAATTTGTAGGTTTTAATTGCACTTTTCTTACATGTTGTAATTTTAGTCCTTTGGGGTGTGGGTTTGTTTTGGAGTATGTAAATAAACTGTCATATTATTCACCCACCTATTTATTGTACTTTGGAGAATGAATTTGACTTTGCAGGTTGAGGTTGATGATGTGTAATGTGGCATCCTACATGGATCCACCTTCTCCTCTTCCCTTCCCTCTTCTATAAAATTCAAATTCCTTGCCTTGTTTTGGGTTGCTTGATTTTGGAGACTTCATTTTTGGGCAAATTATTTTGCTATTTTGGGAGCTCTTTCTTGAAGGATTTTTTGGAAGATTGTTGCATGCTTGTGCTTGGATGTTTTGGATTTCTTGCATTGGGTTAAGATTTCTGTTTTGGAACCTGGAACAACTCCATTATGGAGAGGTAGGAACTTGGCTCTTGAAATGCTCTTCTTGTATGAATGTGAATGTGAATGTATGAATGTTTGATATGTTTGTGGGGTGTTGGGTAGATCGCCTAGGGATGGTGTAGGAGAAGACTATGGGGTTTAATTTGTGGGAGGCACAAGTGTGTTTTAGGGATGTATAAGTGTTGAGGGAGTTGGGATTTGCGTTCCACCTTACAAAGAAATAGCTTGCATTTCTTTACTTGTTATGGGGTGCCATAAGAGGATGGGGAGGCATAAGTAAATGTGAGGAACAAGGGGTACTTTGGGGAGGTATAAGGAATGTCAGGCCTGTGATATACTATATTTTGGTGGTTTGTAATTCAGGTGGTGATACCCATTTCCTCTTTTGGGAGGCATAAGAAGAATCCCCCATAGTTTCTTGCTCCTTTGGCTTGTTTGATGAAGCCTTAGTATTTTTTGTCATGTTTTAATGTAGTTGTAAACTAAATTCTATTTTTGGAAATGTGTTTTATTGTGAAAGTGCTTCTTGTGTGTTTGTGGAAGCCTGATCTTGCCATGAGTTGGATCACATCTTTTATTGCATTCTGGTTGGGGCTTGGGGGCCAATGAAGAAGGATGGATTATCCTCTTCATTAGATGTCTTGGTTGGGTGGAGAGAGTTTCCTTTCCCCTACTCTTGTTGTGATTGGAACGTGGGAGAATGAGATATATGCACTTGCTATTATGGAGCTGAGAAAAAGACAGTTTGACAGTCCCTTGCTAAGATAAAGTTTATTGTAACCTTTCCCACTTGCAGTGGAGGAACTTGTAAATGTTTTGTAATAGAAATATGTGGTATTGTTTATGAAATATGTGAAGTGAAATTTAAAAGAAATAAACTCTGTTTTTCAGCCTTTGAAAGAATGTGAAATAATTGTATTCTTTATGATGAACTCAAAGAATGAAAGAAAGGTTGTGAATTTGTATTTTGGAATCAATAAAGGATTGAATTACCTTCTCAATTTGTGTTTTTTTTTGAAGATTGAACATCTATATATGAATTGAAATCTTTGTTTGAAAGAAGTAAATGCGTATGAAGGAAAATGCATAACTCTATCTTTTGAAATGTGTAAAGTTGGAAATCAGAATTGTATTTTGTTTTTCTTTTTGAATGGTTAGAATTGAATAAACTAAATGTATTAAATTTGAATTGGAAAAAATTATAATACTTGGAAGAATAAAATGGTGATTAAACCCTTTTAAATTTGATCTCTGCTATGCATTTTCAAAATGGTAATTACTTTACCTAAACTGCACAGTTCAAACTTGCAACAATGAAATAATAGATTAAATGATTAAATTGAAGTAGTGTATCCTAAATGAATTCAATTGGACTATAACACTTAAGGTGAAATCCTTCAAAACCTTGTCAAATCAGGCTCCACCCTCTTATAGTCTTTTTTATGTCAAGGAATGTAAATTCTCAAATTACAAATCAATCAGACAAATTGAATCTTGAAATCCTTCCTAAATCCATTTAAGAACAATTCTCCATGTCTATGCTATGTACCTTGGGATATGATAATATAATATATATGGTTTGATGGAGATGCCAACATGTGGCACACATCTCCTTAGTTATATGTATGGGTTCACATGGGATATGATATTATAATGTATATGGGTTGATGGGGATGCCGACATGTGGCACACATCCCCTTAGTTATATGGGCTCACATAGGAATTAATTATATTGGGTAATGGGTCGGCATACATTAGGATTAGGTGTTACCCATCCTATTTAAAGGATGTGAGTATCAATATGAGGGAATGTATGTATGAGTTGAGTCTTCTACTTGGTAGAGGTATATTGGAGGTATCCCCCTCGAAGTGAATTCCCAAAACTGAGCTCTCTAACAAAAGTTATGGCCTTCTGAAGTTTTTCTTCACTTGGCGTCAAAAAAAAAAATTTGGGAAAAATTTCCCTGGTGGCCCTGCGGGCCTGAACCAATCTTATCCCTTAAGATTTACCAGTTTGGACTTTAAAATCCTCCACAATGTTTCCCCAAAATTGAACCCTTAAACTCTATCAAAATCAAAAATTGATGATCCATGCATAAAGAGGATGTTGAAAGATTTGTAGCTAGTCCACGTTTTTTGCACAACTGAGGTGTCTATCAAAAGTTATGGCCTTTTGAAGTTTTTCTTCACTTGGTGTCAAAAAAATTTTTTGGGAAAAATTTCTCTAGTGGGCCCATGGGCCCAAATTTTTCCCTTCAAGATTTGGAAATTTTTTGGGAAATTTTTCTAAATTTTCCCTGGCCGCAACACGCTAGCCCACAAATAATCAAAGGCTTCCATGTGGCACCATGATGGTATCAAAGGAGGGGTGCATCTCTTTTTAAAATTAGCACTCTCAAAAAAATTTAGGAAAATTTTCTAAATTTTCTTCTACTTGCCCGCAACCAATCAGAGGCTAGCCACGTGGCACAATGAGGCGTTGACAGAGGAGGGGGCCCCTTTTTCCCTTTGAGCTTTTGGAATTTTTTTTTGGGAAAATTGTTTCAAAATTTTCCACTGCCAGACCTCGCCGACCCACAGCCAATCAGAGGCTGCAACATGGCATCACATGAGGCATCAGCAGAGGTGTAGGTGAATTTATCTCTTGTTTTCCTTTAGGGCGTGCGAAACCTTATTTCTCACTGCCACCCCCTCTTTCCTTCGCATTGGCTTAGGAGATGCCAACATGTTGCCATTACAGACTTGCTAGGGGCTACAGGCATAAAATTGAATTCTCACCCACCGCAGTAATTTTTCCAAAATATTTTCGCCCACTCCGTTTTACCCACGTGTTGGCTTAGAAGGTGCCACGTGTCCCTGGAGGACTCGCGGGGGCGCAGGTGCGTAAAGTTAGTTTTTCATCTCACTGTGCAGGAAAATTTCCAAAAAGTTTCCCACCGCCCAGTAGACTCTGCCCTTGGGGCAATTCTTCTTCCCTAGCCCCGCAGGCCCCGCCCTTGGTGAAAATTTTCACCCCAAGGCCCGCTGGCCCACAACTTGGAAAATATGAGGAGTTAGGCAGGACTTCTTTATATCACTAGGAAGGTGAAGAAATTTCCCATCCAATGGGAATGATATAGGGAAATTTTTAATGTATTAATTTTATGAGAAAAACCATGTTTAAATCTTTAATCCTATTAGAGAGTGGGTATGGTGAGGAATTACCCTTTGACCCTAATTGAACCTTCTAACCCTAAAATCCTGAACCTTGTGACCTCAAATAATTATTAGTGAAAGAAAAATATTCTGTTGTAGATTAGAATTGATCTGGAACATGTTAGTGATAGCTGTTGTCTTGTAACCTAGTTGTAGACTCTTTTAAACAAAAAAATTTATTCCATAATTTTCCTAACTAATCCTAGGTTATTCTTCGGTCTCAAGTGGGTTGTTTTTTAGCGGGTGTCACACTTGGTATCAGAAAATTGGTTCAAAATCTTGGGCCATTGGGCACACTAGGAAACTTGAGATATGAACCTTAACCTAGCACACTTGTAAATCTAGATAACAACTTAGTTAGAAATTAAATATTTTACTTATCTAGAAAACAACGTAGTTAGAAAGATGGACTATCTCTCACCTCGGTCTGTGTAGGAGGTGCACATGGGATGAGGTTATTTTAACATAGACCTAGACTTACCACCACCAGATCATGTGTAGCAGCCATACTACCCCAAATTTTGTAGACTCTTCAGGATGTTAATACTACTCTACACGGAGGATCAGTAGGAGGACATACAACCAGACATGATAGAGTCACTTCCATTGAGGGTCATGTATCTCCTAGACCCAATAAGGAACATGGAGGAGAGAACCACCATACAGAGTCAGCCAGAGCAGAGCCACCACAAAGGGGAAAGGGTGACCGAGTTTCAGGACATATAGAGAGGACTCGGAGCCCTAGGCTTAGGGATGAGCATACAGAGAGACCTAGAGGCCGTTAGACCACATCTATAGATCACATTAGGGAGATCCTGAAACTTTGGCTATCACATTATTCTCGTGACATAGGTGGATTTCAGGCAGAGGCTTGGTTTGTGAGCTTAAGCAGATGCTTTAAGCTCTGTCCTTGTTCTAGCAACATGAAATCTTGTGTTTCGATGAATCTATTGAGGGTGGGAGCTGGTGTCTAATGATGGACAGAGGAGGAGAAGATCCATGTTGATTCTGAGAGAGTTACCTAGGAGCTCTTTGAGGATTATTTTTAGAGCATATATTTGTCATGGAAGTTCATCCAACAATGGATAGATGAGTTCCATGACCTCCGACAGGCATCTCTTACAGTGGCTGAGTATAAGAGTAGATTTCTGGATCTACTATCATATGTTGATTACATACAGGATGAGTAGGTGCGGATCCTGTTGTCCACTCAAAATTCCCCGCTCTGATAAGAGTAAAATTTCAAAATTTTGAGTTTAAGTGTTTTTCTCTGAAGTGCCTAAGTCGTGAAATTGAAAAAATCTGTGTTTTGGGTCATTTTGTGTGATTTTCGGGCCTGTCGGAACTCTTTGTCCCAACTCTCCCAAGTACGAAAGTGCACTCTGTTCCCTGATAGGCCGAAATCCCTGAAGCTGTCCCATTTTCGGGCCCGTCGGAAAGTTTTGTCCCAAGTGTCCCAAAATTTTTTGTGTGAATTGTTCCAATTTCGGCCGAAACACCTGAACCGCGTACTACGCACTTTCATGTCTCAAATGTCCCAAAGTTAAAAAGTGCGAGCTTTCCAATTTTCGGCCGAAACTCCCGTGTCGCGTACTTCAGAGCTTCTTGTCCCAAATCGAAAAATGCAAGCTGTTCCTATTTCGCCCGAACCGGCCAAACCGCGTACTCCGGAACTTTTTGTCCCAAATGTCCCAAGTCCAAATGGGCCCACTCTTCCGTTTTCAGCCGAATCACCCGAGGCGTGTACTTCCCGCATTTTTGTCCCAATCGTTCCAAAAAGCATATGTGCATCCTCTCCCTGTTTCACCCGAATCGGCCGAGCCGCGTGTTTCGCGCATTCGCGTCTCACATGTCCCAAGCGTACCAAGTGTGATTCACACTTAGTTTTTCCCGCTCACTCTGAGTATGATGCTATTCAAATTGGTGGTTGTGTATTCAATGCGCATTAAATTCATTCCTCTCTCCAAATGGCTATATAACGAGCATTTCCCCTTTACATTTTTCGCATTGCTTCCATGCTATCTTTGCTCGAACCCTTGCAATTTGAAAACCTGCGCAAATATCCCCTCCCTTTGCAAATTCCTTCCCGAGTCTAGGTTGCAGCTCCGAGACTATCAATATGAAGATCAAGTTTCAGGGACAGGAGCAAATTTCTCCGCTTGAGTCTGCTGTTAGCAATATTGGGGACAGCGAAGCTCGTCATCTCGACTTCGGTGATTTTTGGGCAAGAATGGCAGATGCGAACCCTACACCAATAGAAAAAACGATTCATGATAGCGGTTTGGCTTTTGCTGGTGGTTTCCCAATCTCAGTACAGTGTGCTGATACTGTGCTTTCATGCGGAGCTCACTTCGACCCCGCTTCGAGCGAATTGACAAATGTACATGGAAAACTCATTGCCAAGATGGACGCTGCCGCCATTGGCGCTGCTCTGAGGATTCCGGAGTTGGACAATGCTATAGTCGTCTCCCGGGATCAAGCACAGACCCTATTCGACCAAGACAGTGACAAATACAAGGTGCGAGTGGCGAAGTCTTGGTTGAAGAACCCTAAGAAATGTGCTTCTCGCCTAACCAAAACCCTCTTCTGAGTAGATTTCAATGAGGAATTGTCAGACTTCATAATCCTGCTGGCTCGGGTTATGGGTTTGCCCTCCACCAATGAATTTCATTTCTGGATGTGCCTACTCATCAGCATGGTGTGCGAGGGAACACAAAACATCAACTAGGCAGAGATCATTAGTATGAATTTGGCGGAGCAGCTATCCAACGTTCAGCAAACAAAGAAGTTCTATATGACTTCATATCTGATGTATACCCTAGCAGCATCAAGGCAGTGGTTTGGTTTCTCCTATATAGATGCACACAAAGATGATCCAGTGTATGCCTATTGCCCGCAGTTCACCCTAGAGACCAGCAATCAGAATTTCAGAAGGGTCAATGATGCTTTCACCATGTACGTGGTCAGATTGCTCGAAGGTGATACTGCTAGAAGGTTTTCAGATGAAGCCATGAACCTGATATTGCAGTATGGAGCCTATTTCATCCAATTCAGGAAATTTTCCTATATCAGGCTTGTTGGATATGAAAGCACTCCTCTACGGCTTCCCATGTTCTGCAATGATAAAATGGCCTTGATAGAGATATGAAGGAAACTAGACAAGTTGCACAGAACTTGTAGAGACAAGAAGATTTCTGGCTTGCACTTTCCCATCTCTCTGGGAAACTACACATGCAAAACAGCTCTGGATGCTCAGAACATAGAAAGAGCCCTGGTCCCTATCACTGTTCATTTCTTCAAGCCAAGAACCTGCTTTGACTTGAAGAAGTTTATTGAACAGAACATCAAGATAATCTATCATCATAGGGCAGATACAGAAGACTACTGGGCTGACTGTGCAGATGATTTTGAAGCCAGGAGAAGGCATTGTGGCAGGTTCTCCCTACAATTGATTCAAGAACTCGGTCTGTACCAAGTTCCTGAAGGTTTCCAGGATGACGATTCTGATCTATACTCGTATGAGTATGAAAATGTGATTAAGCACACCCCTCTGGAGGACCTTGATTGGAACAAGAAAGAGAGGGATGATCTGGCTGAGATTCTTGCTCCAGTCCTAGTCAGGACTAAGGTCTGGTTCAGTAAGAAGATCTGAGAATTAAAGAGGCACTCAGGAGAATCCAGCTCCAAGGGTGACTCGACACCAATAAGAGAGGCATCAGTTCCAAGGTCTGAAACACTAATGCAAACCCCTCCTGCCTCATCAACACAAGGACCTACTAAATCTACTCCCTCTTCATCTACCCAGGTATATAAGAAGAAACTCAAAGAAGTAAAGAAGGAGCCTGCAGAGAATGACCCTCCAAGAAAACAGGCAGAGTTGCCTATAGGGCCAGAGAACATCATTGTTCTCAGTGAAAGTGAAGAAAGTGAGATGCCAACTCCTGCAAATTTTCCTGAAAATCCAGCAGATAAGGACAAGGAGGTCAAGAGCATTGAACTTCTAGGTGCTGCTGATTCTTCTACCGCCATTGCCTCCAGTGCTCTACTCACATCCCAGCTTGAGTCAACAGCTGCGCAGACCCTGAGTGTCATGAGCTCCCTGTCTCTTGGTCCCCTTGCTTCTCCTGTAGATTCTTCTTCCTCTTTTGCTTGGGTGCAACCTTTGGTTGACAAAAGGAAGAGAAAATCCTCCTCTCAAAGCTTGGGACCAAATTTCGATGCTATTGCAGCCTTGTTGGGCACCACTCCTTCTCGTGCCAAGAAAGCCAGAACCACTTCCAGAATAGTGTCTGATGCCCAAGGTCAGCAATTCTTGGAGGTTGCTAAGCCTACAGTAGATAAATCAGACTTGCTGGCATCTGACTTGGAGCTTTCAAGAATCCCTATGGGAGAGTCTACTCCTGAAGGTGAAATTCACAACCTCCAGGAAATAGTCACAAGAGTCATTGGAAGGGTAGAGAAAGGGCAGCAAACTATTGAACAGTTGGAAGAACAAGCCCGGATTCTCACAGGTTTCATCAAGTCTCTTTTATCTAAGGATAAAGTCTTGGACCGTACCCCATTGACTACTCTTCCACCTCTTGTAATTCTAAGCCAAGATGAAGTGCAAAGTATCAAAGATATGCACAAGTATTCTGTCTATGGCAGAGCTATTGAAGCCATGGTGGATGACATGCTTGTTGTTTGGTTAAACTTCATCAATGAAGCTTTCAAACTCCACGAAAAGGTGAGTAATGTGCAATTGAAGCTCTCCTCCACTATCAATACCATGGATAAAGAACTAAAAATCTGGAGCATTTGTATAGTAGACCTTCGCCTCATGGGACAGACAGATGAGAACATCTTACTGGCGAATAAGATTTTCGATGATGCTAAGGACAATCTATCAAAATCCTAGGTCTACAGCGTGGAGTGGAAGATCAGAGTTTTGGAGGAAGCTTTGGGAGAAATGAAGAATAGCTGGTAGAAGGGAGAAGCTTTCAAGACACTGGCTGTTGCTGCCTTCAAGGATATACATTGTCATCTTCAGGATGAAAATTCTGGTGTTTCCCTGTCCTTGCAAGAAATCAAAGCTCAGTTCAGAGCTTTTGTCAAAGATAATATATTCAAGGAAAGCTCCATCTCTAAGGAAAAGATGAAGGAAATTTGTTCTCTTCAATCTGCCATTGAAGAAGCAAATAAAGATTATCATACTCACGTCGAGTTTGATAAAGAGATGGAGAAGTGTATGGGATTTTGGACTCAGTCTACAGCCAACACGTTAGTTCCATGTGGTAGAGACATAGTTGAGGCGTTGAAGAAATTCAGGCAGCGGATTCTGAAGACAGTGGGTCCCTCCCAGTAGCTGGCCACATGTCTCCTTCTCCTTTGTTTTCTCTTCTTCCCATTCTTTTCGTATTCTTTGTAATTAGTTAAGGTATTGCAACTGGCGATCCTTAACTATTCTTTAATTAAAAGAAACGGTTACGAAGAGTAACTGACTTGTAAGCTATATAATGGCCTTTCCACGCCATTTTGTAAGGAGGAAGAACTTGGATATTTGTTGAAAGTGTAAATAGATCTTAAAGAAATCAATACAAAAGGGCTTTCCATTCTTTGTCTATCTAATTCTTGTTATCTCTATGTTTTCCTTTAATATTGTGGAGATGATTTTGTTCCTAACTCGTTAGTCTCTCTGATTGCATACTGTTCAGTTTTGCAAATATAGTGATCTTGTACAACCAAGAAGGAACTTTGTGTCCTTGATTAATAAATCTGAAGAAGGTTATTTATGGAACTTTGTGTCTTTAAATTTAATCTCATTCAGCCAACGCAAATGATCTTGTCTTAAATTTTTTGAAGCTTCGCATACACGAAGAATTATTCTGCTATCTATAATTCTGAATGTTGCTATTATGCTCATCTTCTTATTCCCTTTCCTCAGTCCTTGTGTAATTGATGATCCTTGTGGAAAACACTTTCGTAAAATCCAAGTTTGACCATAAAACAATGTTCTGTACATTTGTAAATAAGTTCGTTTCTGAATAAGGGAACCTCTCCCATTAAAGAGGAGGGACTTCTTGTCCCCTGACTGTTGCTCTTCTAAAAAGTCCTATTTGACGACCAACAATTTTTGGCAACTCCGCTGGGGAAAATCACATTCCAGTACTGTAATTTTTTCGATCATCCTTTGATCTGGCAACTCTGCGTTTCACTCGAGGGAGAAGGAACCTTGGTATCGAAGATCCTCACTTTCAGCTTTTGGAGCAACAGGGTTTTCCTTTCCCTTCAAATAGAAGAACTCGTTCGACGAGCACTCCACCTGTTCAAGATAGAAGTCCTACGGGTGGTATTCCTTCAGAACCTGCTAGTCCCAATCTACGAGCTTTGATCCTAGCTGGTGTTACAGTTCCCTTCCAAGCCGTATTTCCAAGAATGGCGGCACAATTTCCATGGGGTCAACATGTTGGGCCCCTAGCCCTTAATCAGCCTTTACATGAGTTACCTAGAGGTAACCGAAAGAACTTCCCCAAATTTAAAGGAGATGGCAAAGTACACCCTGATGAACACATTGCAGCCTTCATAGTTGCATGTGGAGTCTTGGGAGTTGAACATGAAGACATCTCAGTAAGGCTGTTCATTGAGACGTTACAAGATAATGCTGCTGACTGGTTCTATCACCTTCCGGTTGGTGCCATCACCGACTGGAATATAATGAGAACTCAGTTTGAAAGCTGTTTCAAGCTAGCAGAAGATGTGCATGCCCTGCTTGCCCAAATTTCTCAGATAAAGAAAGATCCATCAGAACCCATGAGAGACTTTGTGGCTCGATTCAACAGACTGATCAACAAAATTCCTGTAAATACTCGACCGGTTGATCAAATTCAAAAATGTTTCTTTCTAAATGCTCAAACGCCCAAAGTCAGTTATGCTCTAAGAAGGGCCAATCTCGGAACATTAGTTCTGGATCAAGAACTGGCTGTTAGTGTCGAGGATGACTTGATCATGTCAGGGAAGTTGAAAAGAGATCCTCCCAAATCTAAATCTGCTACTTCTTCCTCCTCCACCTCTGGACCCAATACTGATCCATTAGTCCTGAAAATTGCAAATGATCTCGTCACTATAAAGAAACAACTAGCTCAGCATGCCCCATATGCAGATGTTCCAAGAAGAAATTTTCATCCCAGAAATCGTTTGCCTGCTCCTCACACAAGACTAGCACTTGAAGGACCTCCTGTTAAAGTTCCTGTGAATGCAACTTGTGAAGTTGAAGAGCCAGATGATGACGTGGACGATGAAGCTCGTGAGGAGCTCCTGGAGGAATTTGATGATGAGGTGAAAGAACTTGAAGGATCTTGGGTTAATTTCTTTACCACCGAAGGCACTGATGACGGAGATGACTATGATGAAGTGGTAGCAGATATGAACAGTGAATCATTTGCTGTCATGACTCGAGAACAGACAAGGCAGAAAGAGAAAGTAACACAGCCCATGAATAAATCTAAGGAGCAGCCGGCAACTATTCCTGTAATTGCCAGAAGAGGATCTCCTATCCCTACCTCATCTGCACCAAAGGTAAGTCCTGTCAATCCTACTAGCAATGTTCCTTATTTTTCTCCTAAAGTTGGTAAGCCTAGAATTCCAAATGATGATGGTCCATCCACATCTGGATCCTTTGATATTGTTGATCACCTAAAAAGGACCAAGGTTCAAATTTCAGAAGCTGAATACTACCAAACTCATCCCAAGGCTTTTGCCAAGATGATCCAATTTGTTAATTCCCATTCCAAGACCACCTCTAAAGGCCTTTTTCCCACTCCTCCTTCTACACCACAGCCTAGTCTGGTAGTTGCTGTCACCTCGCCTGGTGACAAAATCAAGCCTTTTTATGTAACACTTCTTATAGCTAGCCATAGGCTTAGTAACTGTGTCATAGATTCCAGAGCCTCAGATAACGTGATGCCTGCTAAAGTAGCTCATGCTTTAGGCTTGACCCTCACTCGTACTTATGGATCTTGCTACTACATGGAAATTAAGGAAGTGCCTTTGGTTGGAAGGATTAAAGATGCACAAGTGGCTTTTACTGCTTTACCTGAAAAGAAAGTCTTGGCTACCATCCTAGTAGCAGACATTCCTCCTTCTTATGGAATGTTGCTAAGTAGGAACTTCTGTAAAGATGTGGGTGGAGAGATTCAAATGGATTGGTCACATGCACTCATACCTGTCAATGGACACATGAAGAAGCTGATGCCTGAGAAACAATTAGAGTGTATTGTGCAGAAAACGGATGATCCTAAGGCACAAATACTCTATGAGGATATGGGCCATGGTAATTACATGATTCTGTCCCCTGATGAAATCCAACCCTCCAAAGTATCACCCAAAGATCCCAATGGTGTTTGGATTTTAGAATTTGATGGAAGTTGTTCCTCGGCTGGTTCTGGAGCTGGTGTCTTGCTAGTGTCACCTGAAGGCTGCCTACACCCTTTTTCATTTAAGTTGCAGTTTGAAAACACTAACAATATAGCAGAGTATGAGGCTCTCATTCTTGGACTGCAAGTGGCCAAAGAACGAGGTGTAAAAAATCTTCTGGCTCGTGGTGATGCAGAGCTGATTATGAAGCAAGTCAGAAGTCTTTTTCAGGTAAAAAATGGAAGGATGAAGCATTACCGGAATCAGGTTTGGGATTCAATTGAATTCCTTGATGCTTTCTCCATTGAGGCAATACCTAGAGAAAAGAACAGCAGGGCTGATTCACTGGCTGTCTCAGGATCACTACTGATTCCCCATCCTGAATTCTCTCAGGATAAGTTCACTATTGAAATGGTCCACCGGCCTAGTGTACCCGACAATACCAATAACTGGCAAGTTTTCAACGATGACCAGCATTTTCTTTCCTTCCTAGAACTCAAGGGTAATTTCGAACAACTCTATTTTGAGGGAAGTGACAACCTGCCTCGTGAGAGTGTGTCCTCTGACCATCCTATCACCCAAGGAGAAGAAACAGATCAGGAAGGGTGCATTAAACTCAAAGGAAACAAGATTCCCAAAGGTTTGGTGAGTTTGGAGGAGTTGTTTGATAAACATGACAGATATGTGAAATCTAAAGCTTCTACTGGACCTCAGCAATCACCTGAGTATGATAAGATTGATATAGGGAGTTCTACTGACCCCAAGCTAGTAAATATTGGAAAATGTTGCACAACCGACGAGAGGAGAAAAGCAATTGATCTTCTAAGGAGATATAAGGATGTTCTTGCTTATTCTTATGAGGACCTAAAAGCCTTCAAGCCAAAAGATATGCAGCATTCTATTCCCCTCAAACCAGGAATTAAGCCTTTCAAGCAGAAGCAGAGGTAGTACAATCCAAAAATAGCTGACACCATCTTTGAGGAGATCCAGAAGTTGTTGAAGGCTAAAATCATTTTTCCCATTCACCATTCGACATGGATCGCAAATATAGTGCCTGTTAGGAAGAAAAATGGTGAGATCCGCATCTGTGTTGATTTCAGGAACCTGAATCAGGCTTCTCTGAAAGATAACTACCCTTTGCCTATGATGGATCAAATATTGCAAGCAGTAACAGGATCTGAAATGTTATCTATGCTTGATGGATTCTCGGGATACAATCAGGTAGAGGTTGATACTGTAGATCAACACAAGACAACCTTCACCACTCCCTGGGGTATCTTTGCCTACAAGAGAATGCCTTTTGGGCTGATTAATGCTGGTGCCACTTTCCAGAGAGCTATGGATATGGCTTTTGGAAGCTTGAAAGGGAAATGTATTGTCATATACCTTGATGACCTGACAGTGTTTTCAAAGACAAGAGCGGATCACTTCGACCACCTGGAAACGGTTTTGCTGAGATGCCGAGAGCATGGGATTTCTTTAAATCCTAAAAAATATGTCTTCTGTGTTATGGAAGGAAAACTATTAGGGCACATCGTCTCCAAGGATGGTATTAAGATTGATCCTAAACGAGTTCAAGCCATCCAGCAGATTCCTCTCCCAACCAGTAAAAAAGGCGTGCATTCCTTCTTCGGTAAGATCAAATTTTTAAGAAGATTCATCCCCGATTTTGCTGAATTAACTTTGAATATTTCTCAGATGATGAAAGGGAAGTAAGCATTTGGTTGGTCTTTTGAAGGAAAGGAATCCTTTGAGGGTATCAAGAAAGCTATTGCTAAAACTCCAGTTTTGGCCTGTCCTGATTTCAACAAAGATTTCATCATCTATTGCTATGCTACAGACAATACCCTGGCTGCTGTCTTAACCCAAGAAGACTCTGATAAACATGAGCTACCAATTGCCTTCATGAGCTATATCCTGAAGAATCATGAGCTAAAATACACCATGATGGAGAAGCATGCTTTTGCAGTAGTCAAGGCTATCAAGCAGTTCCGTTTCTATATCCTCAACTCTCACTCTATGGTGCTGGTTCCAGATACAACTGTTAAGTCAATTCTTACACAGCAAGAATTTGGGTCCAAGATAGGAAACTGGGTGGCTAAAGTCCAGGAGTATGACATTGATATCAAACTGACCAAGCTGGTTCGTGGAAAAGGTCTTTGTGAGCTCATTGCTGAAGGAGCCAAACATGAGTTGCTGGAGGAGAAAGCTGACATTACTACTATTCTATTCCTTAGTTCAGTTGATGAATGGTATTCTGACATCGCCCATTTTCTCACCTATGGGGAATGCCCCTCTCATTTAACTACCAAGGAAAAGAGGACTGTTAAATTGAGATCAGCGTAATATGTACTGTGGGAAAATGCCTTGTTCAAGCGTGGTTTAGATGGGAGATTTCTGAAGTGTGTGGATAAGGAACAACAGAGAAAGTTACTCTCAGCTTTTCATGATCAGACATGTGGAGGGCACTATTCATCAACAGTCACAGCTCACAAGATACTCCGGGGAGGATATTACTGGCCTTCCTTGTTCAGAGATGCATCCAAGTGGGTGGATAAATGCGAGGCTTGTCAGACCTTTGTAGGAAGACCTAAATTGGCCTCTTTGCCTCTCAAGCCAGTTGTGATTGAGGAACCATTTCAACAGTGGGGTCTGGACTTCATTGGTGCACTCAACCCTGTTTCTAGTGCTGGTCACACTCATGTGCTAACCACCACTGAATACTTCACCAAATGGGTGGAAGCTATTCCAGTCAAGAGCACTACTTCTGAAGTGGTATGCAACTTCATCAAAGAGAACATCTTGGTAAGGTATGGTGTACCTAACAAGATTGTAACAGATAATGCTTCGAACTTCTCCTCAACTGAGATAATAGATTTCTGCTACGGGTATGGCATCTCTCTGGCTCATTCTTTAGATTATTATCCCCAGGGAAATGGACAAGCAGAATCCACCAACAAAAATCTGGTGACTATCATAAGGAAGTTGGTCAATGAATCTCAGCGAAACTGGCATAAGAAGCTTTATGATGCTCTTTGGGCAGACATGGTCACACCCAAAAGAGCCATTGGAATGTCTCCTTTTCAAGTGGTGTATGGAGTAGAAGCTCAATTGCCAGTGACAGTGGAACTACCAGCCTTGCACCTGATGAAGGCCATTGAGGATACTAGTTTCAGTGATGCTCTAGATAAAAGAATCATGTACCTGTACAAACTGAACGAGGACAGATTGGAGGTTGCTGATAGGATATTTGCTCACCAGCAGAAGGTAAAGGTTCTATTTGACAAGAAAGCTAGGTTCAGAGAGTTCCAAGTTGGAGATACCGTGCTGTTATGGGAGAAAAGACATGAACCTCGTGGCAGCCATGGAAAATTTGATTCCCTGTGGCTCGGACCTTTCAAGATAAGACACTTTGCTGGTAAGAACTCTTTCTATCTTGATTACATAGGATGGTTATCCCCTCCCACTTCCTTATAGTGGGCAGTATTTGAAGTTATTCAAGTCATAGGTGACTAGGGAGTCCCTTTGTATATTCTGTACAGTGTTTTTGCTTTTCTACTTTTGGTGTGTTTTCCTTCTGTTGTTGTGTGTGTTGCCCTCTGTATTGGTTTGTTTTTTACTCCTTTGCCCAATGGATAAGGCACTGGTCTGCTTCACCGAGTTTGTCTAAGTTCTTGCCTTGTCTCATTCCGAGAATTTATGCCAAGTCATCCCCAGAAGGAGCCAGCTGTTGTCCACTCAAAATTTCCCGCTCTGATAAGAGTAAAATTTCAAAATTTTGAGTTTAAGTGTTTTTCTCTGAAGTGCCTAAGTCGTGAAATTGAAAAAATCTGTGTTTTGGGTCATTTTGTGTGATTTTCGGGCCTGTCGGAACTCTTTGTCCCAACTGTCCCAAGTACGAAAGTGCACTCTGTTCCCCGATCGGCCGAAATCCCCGAAGCTGTCCCATTTTCAGGCCCGTCGGAAAGTTTTGTCCCAAGTGTCCCAAAACTTTTTGTGCGAATTGTTCCAATTTCGGCCGAAACACCCAAACCGCGTACTACGCACTTTCATGTCTCAAATGTCCCAAAGTTAAAAAGTGCGAGCTTTCCAATTTTCTGCCAAAACTCCCATGTCGCGTACTTCAGAGCTTCTTGTCCCAAATCAAAAAATGCAAGCTGTTCCTATTTCACCCGAACCGGCCAAACCGCGTACTCTGGAAATTTTTGTCCCGAATGTCCCAAGTCCAAACGGGCCACTATTCTGTTTTCGGCCGAATCACCCGAACCGCGTACTTCATGCATTTTTGTCCCAATCGTTCCAAAAAGCATATGTGCATCCTCTCCCTGTTTCACCCGAATCGGCCGAGCCGCGTGTTTCGCGCATTCGCGTCTCACATGTCCCAAGCGTACCAAGTGTGATTCACACTTAGTTTTTCCCGCTCACTTCGAGTATGATGCTATTCAAATTGGTGGTTGTGTATTCAATGTGCATTAAATTCATTCCTCTCTCCAAATGGCTATATAATGAGCATTTCCCCTTTGCATTTTTCGCATTGCTTCTATGCTATCTTTGCTCGAACCCTTGCAATTTGAAAACCTGCGAAAATATCCCCTCCCTTTGAAAATTCGTTCCCGAGTCTAGGTTGCAGCTCCGAGACTATCAATATGAAGATCAAGTTTCAGGGACAGGAGAAAATTTCTCCGCTTGAGTCTGCTGTTAGCAATATTGGGGACAGCGAAGCTCGTCATCTCGACTTCGGTGATTTTTGGGCAAGAATGGCAGATGCGAACCCTACAACAATAGCACAAACGATTCATGATAGCGGTTTGGATTTTGTCGGTGGTTTCCCAATCTCAGTACAGTGTGCTGATACTGTGCTTTCATGCAGAGCTCACTTCGACCCTGCTTCGAGCGAATTGACAAATGTACATGGAGAACTCATTGCCAAGCTAGACGCTACCGCCATTGGCACTGCTATGAGGATTCCGGAGTTGGACAATGCTATAGTCGTCTCCTGGGATCAAGCACAGACCCTATTCGACCAAGACAGTGACAAATACAAGGCGCGAGTGGCGAAGTCTTGGTTGAAGAACCCTAAGAAAGGTGCTTCTCGCCTAACCAAAACCCTCTTCCGAGTAGATTTCAATGAGGAATTGTCAGACTTCATAATCCTGCTGGCTCGGGTTATGGGTTTTCCCTCCACCAATGAGTTTCATTTCTGGATGTTCCCGCTCATCAGCATGGTGTGCGAGGGAACACAAAACATCAACTGGGCAGAGATCATCAGTATGAATTTGGCGGAGCAGCTATCCAACGTTCAGCAAACAAAGAAGTTCTATATGACTTCATATCTGATGTATACCCTAGCAGCATCAAGGCAGTGGTTTGGTTTCTCCTATATAGATGCACATAAAGATGATCCAGTATATGCCTATTGCCCGCAGTTCACCCTGGAGACCAACAATCAGAATTTCAGAAGGGTCAATGATGCTTTCACCATGTACGTGGTCAGATTGCCCGAAGGTGATACTGCTAGAAGGTTTTCAGATGAAGCCATGAACCTGATATCGCAGTATGGAGCCTATTTCATCCAATTCAGGAAATTTTCCTATATCAGGCTTGCTGGCTATGAAAGCACTCCTCTACGGCTTCCCATGTTCTGCAATGATAAAATTTCCTTGATAGAGATATGCAGGCAACTAGACAAGTTGCACAGAACTTGCAGAGACAAGAAGATTTCTGGCTTGCACTTTCCCATCTCTCTGGGAAACTACACATGCAAAACAGCTCTGGATGCTCAGAACATAGAAAGAGCCCTGGTCCCTATCACTGTTCATTTCTTCAAGCCAATAAACTGCTTTGACTTGAAGAAGTTTATTGAACAGAACATCAAGATAATCTATCATCATAGGGTAGATACAGAAGACTAATGGGCTGACTGTGCAGATGATTTTGAAGCCAGGAGAAGGCATTGTGGCAGGTTCTCCCTGCAATTGATTCAAGAACTCGGTCTGTACCAAGTTCCTGAAGGTCTCCAGGATGATGATTCTGATCTATACTCGTATGAGTATGAAAATGTGATTAAGCACACCCCTCTGGAGGACCTTGATTGGAACAGGAAAGAGAGGGATGATCTGGCTGAGATTCTTGCTCCAGTCCTAGTCAGGACTAAGGTCTGGTTCAGTAAGAAGATCCGAGAATTCAAGAGGCACTCAGGAGAATCCAGCTCCAAGGGTGACTCGACACCAATAAGAGAGGCATCAGTTCCAAGGTCTGAAACACTAATGAAAACCCCTCCTACCTCATCAACACAAGGACCTACTGAATCTACTCCCTCTTCATCTACCCAGGTATATAAGAAGAAACTCAAAGAAGTAAAGAAGGAGCCTGCAGAGAATGACCCTCCAAGAAAACAGGCAAAGTTGCCTATAGGGCCAGAGAACATCATTGTTCTCAGTGAAAGTGAAGAAAGTGAGATGCCAACTCCTGCAAATGTTCCTGAAAATCCAGCAGATAAGGACAAGGAGGTCCAGAGCATTGAACTTCCAGGTGCTGCTGATTCTTCTACCGCCATTGCCTCCAGTGCTCTACTCACATCCCAGCTTGAGTCAACAGCTGCACAGACCCTGAGTGTCATGAGCTCCCTGTCTCTTGGTCCCCTTGCTTCTCCTGCAGATTCTTCTTCCTCTTTTGCTTGGGTGCAACCTTTGGTTAACAAAAGGAAGAGAAAATCCTCCTCTCAAAGCTTGGGACCAAATTTCGATGCTGTTGCAGTCTTTTTGGGCACCACTCCTTCTCGTGCCAAGAAAGCCAGAACCACTTCCAGAATAGTGTCTGATGCCTAAGGTCAGCAATTCTTGGAGTTTGCTAAGCCTACAGTAGACAAATCAGAATCAGACTTGCTAGCATCTGACTTGGAGCTTTCAAGAATCCCTATGGGAGAGTCTACTCCTGAAGGTGAAATTCACAACCTCCAGGAAACAGTCACAAGAGTCATTGGAAGGGTAGAGAAAGGGCAGCAAACTATTGAACAGTTGGAAGAACAAGCCCGGATTCTCACAGGTTTCATCAAGTCTCTTTTATCTAAGGATAAAGTCTTGGACCCTACCCCATTGACTACTCTTCCACCTCTTGTAATTCTAAGCCAAGATGAAGTGCAAAGTATCAAAGATATGCACAAGTATTCTGTCTATGGCAGAGCTATTGAAGCCATGGTGGATGACATGCTTGTTGCTGGGTTAAAATTCATCAATGAAGCTTTCAAACTCCATGAAAAGGTGAGTAATGTGCAACTGAAGCTCTCCTCCACTATCAATACCATGGATAAAGAACTAAAAATCTGGAGCAGTTGTATAGTAGACCTTCGCCTCATGGGACAGACAGATGAGAACATCTTACTGGCGAATAAGATTTTCGATGATGCTAAGGACAATCTATCAAAATCCTGGGTCTACAGCGTGGAGTGGAAGATCAGAGTTTTTGAGGAAGCTTTGGGAGAAATGAAGAACAGCTGGCAGAAGGGAGAAGCTTTCAAGACACTGGCTGTTGTTGCCTTCAAGGATATACATTGTCATCTTCAGGATGAAAATTCTAGTGTTTCCCTGTCCTTGCAAGAAATCAAAGCTCAGTTCAGAGATTTTGTCAAAGATAATCTATTCAAGGAAAGCTCCATCTCTAAGGAAAAGATGAAGGAAATTTGTTCTCTTCAATCTGCCATTGAAGAAGCAAATAAAGATTATCATACTCACGTCGAGTTTGATAAAGAGATGGAGAAGTGTCTGGGATTTTGGACTCAGTCTGCAGCCAACACGTCAGTTCCACGTGGCAGAGACATAGCTGAGGCGTTGAAGAAATTCAGGCAGCGGATTCTGAAGACAGTGGGTCCCTCCCAGTAGCTGGCCACCTGTCTCCTTCTCCTTTGTTTTCTCTTCTTCCCATTCTTTTTGTATTCTTTGTAATTAGTTAAGGTATTGCAACTGGTGATCCTTAACTATTCTTTAATTAAAAGAAACGGTTACGAAGAGTAACTGACTTGTAAGCTATATAATGGCCTTTCCACGCCATTTTGCAAGGAGGAAGAACTTGGATATTTGTTTGAAAGTGTAAATAGATCTTAAAGAAATCAATACAAAAGGGCTTTCCATTCTTTGTCTATCTAATTCTTGTTATCTTTGTGTTTTCCTTTAATATTGTGGAGATGATTTTGTTCCTAACTCGTTAGTCTCTCTGATTGCATACTGTTCAGTTTTGTAAATACAGTGATCTTGTACAACCAAGAAGGAACTTTGTGTCTTTAAATTTAATCTCATTCAGCCAACGCAAATGATCTTGTCTTAAATTTTTTGAAGCTTCGCATACACGAAGAATTATTCTGCTATCTATAATTCTGAATGTTACTATTCTTCTCATCTTCTTATTCCCTTTCCTCAGTCCTTGTGTAATTGATGATCCTTGTGGAAAACACTTTCGTAAAATCCAAGTTTGACCATAAAACAATGTTCTGTACATTTGTAAATAAGTTCGTTTCTGAATAAGGGAACCTCTCCCATTAAAGAGGAGGGACTTCTTGTCCCCTGACTATTGCTCTTCTAAAAATTCCTATTTGACGACCAACAGATCCATAGGTTCATCCGGGGCCTGAACCTAGACATTGGAGGTACAGTGCAGATCCATTGTCCACATACATAGCTGAGGCCGTCGAGAAGGCCTATATAGCATAGGAGACTTGGGGAAAGACCCAACAGGCTAGAGACCGAGTTTGGAGCCGCATATAGCAGATGATGGACAACAGCTCGAGGGGGTCAGCACCTCTCCCTCAAGGTGGATAGGGTTTAGCATAGTCATCTTTTAGAACACAGTAGCAGCAACAACAATAGTCTTGCCCACCTTATAGACCTCCACAGAGGATTGATGTACAGAGAGGTCAGAGTATGGGGCCTCATCCTAGGGGTCCCATCAGGACATAGGGTGCCCAAAGAGCTCACTTAGTAGGATCTTGGCAGGAGAGACCTCGGCATACCATAGCCAGATCATCAGGATCCACACCACAGACCTCCAGAGTACCAGCTAGACCTGCTACACATGGGCGAGGATCAGGCGGTTGTTTTGGTTGTGGTGTTACTAGAAATTTTTAGAGAGAATGCCCACATAACCATAATAATAAGGGTAAGACATAGATCTCAGAGCCTACTATTGGTGATATGGGGTGCAGTCATAGGATGTATGCAGCAGTCGAGAACCTTTAGGTGGAGCATCAGAGTATAATTATTGAGACCACATGTAGTTTTAATGGTATTCCTACCTCTATTTTGTTTGATTTTGGTTCTTCTAATTCTTTTATTGCACCATCTTTAGTAAAGTGATGTAGGCTGGTGGTAGTTAGGCAGGGTCATAGTTGGGATGTCGAGGATGGCTTCTGGAGCCAAGATCTCTCTAGACTCCTTTGTTAAGGAGTGTGTGGTAGATTTGGGACCTTTCATCACTACCTTAGATCTTCGTATCCTTCCATTGGGCTCTTATGGAGTCATCTTGGGCATGGAATGGTTGTCTACTCATAGGGGCCAGAATGGATTGTTACCACAAGATTATATCTTGTGCAGATGATTTGGGAGTTGAGTCAGTGATATTAGGGGGTCAGGAGACCCAGTTCTATTCACCTCATTTCCACTATGCAACTTAAGCAATGTGTGCGATGGGGTTATCAGATGTATGTTGTTACAGTCAGTGACAAATCAAAGGATGGGTCTAGTGGACCATTGCTAAATGATCACCCCATTTTGAGAGATTTTTTAGATGTCTTTCTAGGGGAGCTATCGGGGTTACCACCCCCACGTGAGATTTATTTTCACATAAATCTAGTTCCTGGAGTAGAGCCTATCTCATGAGCACCTTCACAGATGACCACCCCAGAGCTCTATGAGCTCAAGTTGCAGCTAAAGGGCCTCATGGAGAAAGGCCTTATCTGTCCTAATGTATCCCCTTGGGGTGCACCAGTGATTTTTTTGAAAAAGAAGGATGGATCCTTATGGTTGTGTATTGATTACCACCAAATGAACAAAGTAATGATCAAGAATCGTTATCCTCTTCTACGAATTGATGATTTATTTGATTAGATGAAGGGAGCCACAATTTTCTCCAAGATAGACCTTAAGTCAGGCTATCATCACCTGAGAATTTCAGAGGTTGACATTCATAATACCACCTTTTGGACGAGATATGGCCACTATGAGTTCACAGTGATACCCTTTTAATTGACTAATGCCCCCGCAGTGTTTATGGGTTTGATGAATAGGGTATTTAGGACCTTTTTAGATTGCTTTGAATGCTCATCTTCCTTGATGAAATTTTTATTTACTCATGTACATGTGAGGAGCACTAGGAGAAACTTCACCAAGTTCTTCAATGCCTCCAAGAGAAACAACTTTACGGGAACTTGGAGAAGTGTGCATTCTTTCAGACAGAGGTGCGATATTTGGGTCATATCATTTCTGGGGAAGGTATCGCCATCGATCCTTCCAAGATTAGAGCTATTATGGATTGGCCAGCACCCACTATTGTGATTGAGGTACACAAGTTCATGGGGTTAGCAGGTTACTACCAGTGATTTGTTCAATCCAATTCTCTTAGATTGCTAACCCCATCACTTCCCTTCAGAGGAAATGGAAGAAGTTTGTTTGGTTTGACAGGTGTGAGTAGGAATTTAGTACACTGAAGGAATGTCTCACTACAACACCTATTCTTGCAGTTTCAGATCCTCAGGGTGAGTTTTTTGTTTGCACGGATTCTTCTTTAATAGGGATTGGAGGTGTATTTATGTAGGAGCGAAGAGTAGTGGCTTTTGAGTCTCACAAACTCAAAGATTATGAGATTAATTATCCGACTCATGATCTTGAGCTTGTAGCAGTTGTGCACGCTTTGGTTCGATGGAGGTACTTTCTTCTTGGTCAGAGATTCACACTCAGGACTGATCATTTTAGTCTTTGCCACCACTTCACGTAGCCCAATCTCAACGCTCTTCAACACCATTGGATGGAGTTTTTTTGTGAGTATGATACGGAGATAGAGCATGTGAAGGGGAAGGAGAATGTGGTGGTAGAAGCTATCAGCAGAAGGAGGCATGTGGTTATGGCTACTTCAGTGGGCACATATTTACAGAGTAGGATTATTCAACAGCTTCCACTTAATAGCTTCTGCTTTGTAGTTCAAGTAGAGATCGAGTCTCAGAGACCCCTCGAGGGGAAGTATGATGGTTTATCACTAGAGGTAGATGGCATTCTCAGGCATAGAGGTCATATTTATGTTCCCAGAGACAAAGGATTGAGACAAGAAATATTGACAAAGGCACATCGTGTACCCTATTCAGCCCATCTTGGGGTGAAGAAGATGCACGCTACTTTGAGACAGTTTTATCACTGGAGAGGACTTCGCAGAGACGTGGCTTAATTTGTGTCAGGATGTTTAGAGTGCCAGAAAGTGAAGGCCAAACATCAGCATCCAGCTGGCCTTGTCTTTCCTCATGCTATACTAGAATAGAAGTGGGACACCATTTCCATGGACTTCATTGTTGGACTATCGATGTCGAGATATCACCACGATGCCATCATAGTCATGGTTGATAAATTGATAAAAGTGGCTCACTTTTATCTTGATAAAGACCACTTATATGGCTTGTGTAGTGGCATGAGTATATCTTAGATGAGATTATCAGGTTACACGGGATTCCGTAGAAGATCATTAGTGACAGCGATCTTTTGTACACTTCTCTATTTCTAGACTACCATGCAGCACACCCTCGGGAAAAGAATCAACTTTAGAACAATCATATCACCCCAAAATAGATGGACAGAATGAGCGGGTGTGAATAATATTTTAGAGGATATGCTCAGGATGTATGTGATGGATTAGCAGTCTAGATGGGAGGAGTACCTGTACTTAGTGGAGTTTGGCTACAATAATTAGCTTTCAGAGCTCTATAGGAATGGCTCATTTTTGGGATTTGTATGGCAGAGAGTGCAGGACACCTCTTAGTTGGGACATGTTAAAGGACAAGGTTTCTCTTGGGAAAAACTTTATTGCAGGTAATGGAGCAGCAGGTGGTTTTGTTCAGAGAGAGATTACAAGAGGCACAAGACAGGAAAAAGAAGTCACACAGATCAACATAGGACTGACCGTAGTTTTTGATGTAGGTATGAATTTTTTCCTTCATGTCAGGCCACACAAGAGCCCTATCCATTACGGAAAAGGTTCTAAGTTAGATCCTAGATTCGTGGGTCATTTTGAGATCTTGGAGCATATTGGCCCTTTGGCCTACCATCTAGCATTGCCACCTAGCTTGTCTCACATACATTATGTATTTCATGTTTCAGTTCCTAGGAGATATGTTACAGATCCTTCTCATGTGTTATATTGGACCTTATTACAGGTGTAAGATTAGGGGCAAGTGATAGTGGAGCCCGTATTCACATCATAGATTGCATAGGACCTTGGGCCTTCGAGGTAGAGAGGTTGATCAGGTCCGGTTACAGTGAGACATATATGATGAAACAAAAGGTACATGGGAGGATGCTACTTTGCTACGAGTTCAGTTCCCACATTTGTTCTAGTGACTTCTAGGAGGAAGTCAAGTCTAAGGGGAGGTGGATGTAGTGCCCACTTCCCTTTGAAACATTTTTGATACTAATCATGATATTGCTGATTATATTATGGACTTGATTGTGGACCTTATTTTAGATATGATGATAGATGTTAGATCATGTATTATTGTTGACTTGATTCAGTTATGATGAATGATGATTATTAGAGGAATTTCGGATATTGATGATGATACACTGTTTGACATGGTTATGTTATGGATGTTGTTCAAACATGTGATGTTTGGATATTGTGAGTAGACCTAGAAATGTAAATTATTGGATGATGATATAGTTGTTGATAAAACTGTAAATGATATTGTTATATTGCTTTGATGTTGTTGTGATTCATATATCTAGATCATTTTGGGAATTATATTTATATTATTTTTGATGTTGTGATATGGCCACGAGGCCGAAGGAGGTATTTTTGTTTTGCAGGTTAAAATATCACAACAAAGATCGGGGGATTGGAGACCAACCACATTGGAATTCTAGATGAATTCAACAAGGTCACCATGGAAAATTATTTTGTTTGTGTGTGGTTGTTTTTTTAGGGGTACCCATGGGGGGAACCACCTTTAAATGTGACCAAGGTGTTATGTGTATTTATTTATTTGACCCTTTTGTTTTATGATTGCATGTGTTTATTTTGTGATGCATTTGCCCCTTTCTATATTTATTAAATGTTGTATTAATATTGTGGGTGAGCATGTTGTTAATATTAATTAATTAAAAGATATCATGAGAAAGTAATTAATTGAGTTGTTGGCCTTCAATTAAAGTGTTGTAAGAGATGTGCAAGTTAACTTTTGAGTGTGATACACTCCACCTTCTTGGAAATTCGAATTTGTTCTTAGAGGCTGATTTTGGAGGCTTGTGGGACAAGTTAAACTTTTCCCATACATCTTAAATTTAATTAACAACCATACCTATGGTTGGAGAGTTGAAATTTGACTTTATAATGCAATTTCTGAGAAGGACAATTTATAGGTTTTAATTGCATTTTTCTTACATGTTGTAATTTTAGTCCTATGGGGTGTGGGTTTGTTTTGGAGTATGTAAGTAAACTGTCATATTATTCACCCACCTATTTATTGTGCTTTGGAGAATGAAGTTGAATTTTGGGATTGAGGTTGAGGATGTGTGATGTGGCATCCTACATAGACCCACCTCCTCCTCTTCCCTTCCCTCTTCTATAAAATTTGAATTCATTACCTTGTTTTGGGTTGCTTGATTTTTAAGACTTTATTCTTGGGTGAATTATTTTGTTGTTTTAGGAGCTCTTGCTTGAAGGATTTTTTGGAAGATTGTTGCATGCTTGTGCTTGGTTGTATTGGATTTCTTGCATTGGGTTAAGCTTGTTTTTTTGGAACTTGGAACAAATCCATCATGGAGAGGTAGGAACTTGGCTCTTGAAATGCTCTTCTTGTATGAATGTGAATGTTTATGTATGAATGTTTTATATGTTTGTCGGGGTGTTGGGTAGATGACCTAGGGATGGTGTAGGAGAAGACTATGGGGTTTAATTTTTGGGAGGCACAAGTGTGTTTTAGGGAGGTATAAGTGTGGAGGGAGTTGGGATTTGGATTCCACCTTACAAAGAAATATCTTACATTTATTTACTCATGTTATGGGGTGCCATAAGAGGTTAGGGAGGCATAAGAAAATGTGAGGAATAAGGGGTACTTTGGGGAGGAATAAGGAATGTCAGGGCTGTGATATAATATTTTTTGGTGGTTTGTAATTCAGGTTGTGATACCCATTTCCCCTTTTAGAAGGCATAATAAGCATCCCCCATAGTTTCTTGCTCATTTGGCTTGCTTGATGAAGCCTTACTATTCATTGTCATGTTCTAATGTAGTTGTAAACTCCATTTTGTTTTTGGAACTTGTGTTTTATTGTGAAAGTGATGCTTGTGTGTTTGTGGAAGCCTGATGTTTCCATGAGTTGGATCACATCTTTTATTGCATTGTGGTTGGGGCTCGGGGGCCAATAAAGAAGGATGGTTTCTACTCTTCGCTGGATGTCTTGGTTTGGTGGAGAGCGTTTCCTTTTACCTACTCTTGTTGTGATTACAACGTGGGAGAATGAGATATATGCACTTGTTGTTCTAGAGCTGAGAAAAAGATAGTTTGTTAGTCCCTTACTGAGATAAAGTTTATTGTAACCTTTACCACTTGCAGTGGAGGAACTTGTAAATTATTTTGTAATACAAAGATGTTGTATTGTTTATGAAATATGTGAAGTGAAATGTAAAAGAAATTAACTTTTTTTTAGGCTTTGAAAGAATGTGAAAGGATTGCATTCCATGTGATGAACTCGAAGAATGGAAGAAAGGTTGTAAATTTGTATTTTGGAATCAATAAAGGATTGTATTACCTTCTTAATTTGAGTTGTTTTAATATTGAACATCTAAATGAATTGAAATCTGTTTGAAAGAAGTAAATGTGTATGAAGGAAAATGCAAAACTCTGTCTTTTAAAATGTGTAAAGCTAGAAATCAGAATTGTATTTTGTTTTTATTTTTGAATGGTTGGAATTGAATCAACTAAATGTATTAGATTTGAATTGGAACACATTATAATACTTGGAAGAAGAAAATGGAAATTAAACCCTTTTAAATTTGATCTCTGCTATGTATTTTCAAAATGGCAATTACTTTACCTAAAATGCACAGTTCAAACCTGCAACAATGAAATAATAGATTAAATGATTAAATAGAAGTAGTGTGTCATAAATGAATTCAATTGGACTATAAAAATTAAGGATAAATCCTTCAAAACATTGCAAAATCGGGCTCGACCCTCTTACAGTCGTTTTTCTGTCAAGGAATGTAAATGCTCAAATTGCAAATCAATCAGAAAAATTAAATCTTGAAATCCTTCCTAAATCCATCTAAGAACAATTATCCATGTCTATTTGACATGTTGAGAGAGGGATAATATCAAATCGAACAAATCTTATAAGTTAAAATTTACCAGTTCGTACTGTAAAATCCTGCAGGAAGTTTCCTCAAAATTGAAACCCTTAAACTTTATCAAAATAAAAATTTGATGATCTCTGAGTAAAGAGGATGTCGATAGAGATTTCTAGAAAGTCCTCATTTTCCTAAAACTGAGCTCTCTATCAAAATTTATGGCCTTCTGAAGTTTTTCTTCACTTGGCGTAAAAAAAATTTTTTTTGGAAAAACTTTCCTAGTGGGCCTGCGGGCCCGAATTTTTCCCTTGAGCTTTGAAAAAAATTTGGGAAAATTTTTCCAAATTTTCACCCATTGCCCCGCCAATCCCAAAACCAATCAGAGGCTTCCATGTGGCACCATGAGGTGTCAACGGAGGGGCGGACCTCTATTTAAACTTAGCGCTCTTAGAAAAATTTGGGAAAATTTTCCAAATTTTCTTTGCCGGCCCGCAGCCAATCAGAGGCTGCCACATGGCACACTGAGGCATCGGTGGAGGAGTGGGCCCCTTTTTCCCTTTGAGCTTCATAAAATTTTTGGGAAAATTTTCCAAATTTTCCCCTTCGCCCCGCCGACCCGCAGCCAATCAGAGGTTACCACGTGGCATCAAGGCATCGGCAGAGGCACGGGTGAATTTATCCCTTTTTTCCTTCTGGGTGTGAAACCTTATTTCTCCCCACCACCTCGATTTCACCATGTTAGCTTAGGAGATGCCACATGTCCCTTGCGGACTCGTTGAGGGAGCGGGTGCAAAAGTGAATTCTTGCCCAGTGCGGGAATTTTTCCAAAATATTCCCGCCGCTCCGTTTTACCCATGTTGGCTTAGAAGGTGCCACATGTCCCTGGAAAACTCACGGGGGCATGGGTGCAAAGTTGGTTTTTTTCCCTACATGGGAAAATTTCTAAAAAAGTTCCCCGCTACCCCGCAGACCCGCCCTTGGGGTAATTTTTCTTCCCTGGCCTCGCAGGCCCGCCCTTGGGGAAAATTTTCACCCCAAGGCCCGCCAACCCATAACTTGGAAAATATGAGGAGTTAGGAGGACTTCTTTATATCACTGGAAAGGTGAAGAAATTTCACTATTCAATGGGAATGATTTAGGGAAATTTTAATGTGTTAATTTTGAGAAAAACTAAGTTGAATCTTTAGGCCTGTTAGAGAGTGGGTATGGTGAGGAATTACCCTCTGACCCTAATTGAACCTTCTAACCCTAAAATTATGAACCTTTTGACCTCTAATAATTGTGAGTGAAAGAAAATTATTCTCTTGTGGATTAGAATTGATCTGGAACTTGTTAGTGACAAATTTTTGTCTTGTAACCTGGTTGTAGACTCTTCTAAACAAAAAAAAGTCATTCCATAATTTTCCTAACTAATCCTAGGTTGTTCTTGGGTCTTAAGTGAGTTGTTTTTAAGTGGGCATCACACTAACACTTAACCTGAAAATTACATACTAATTTATTTTTATCTTAAGTTAAAAGAAGAGGATAAAACAAGCTACAAGGATGTTAATCCCCTAGCATACAACAGACTAACTAACACCACTAAACTCCACTTTTTGATTAAAGAATGAGATCTAGATAAAGGTTAACATAATTTGAAATTTATCTCTAAGGTCCATTAATCAATTATTCATTAGGGAGGTACCATAGATTAATTTACATAGTTAAATGTTTTCCCCTCTTTAGTTAATATTCAATCCTAGAAAGGTTAACCTTATGTTAATTTATTTAAATTTATTATCCTATTACTTAGATTCCTTTACATTGACTTCCTAAGGCTTGCTAAGAACTAATAAAGGTTTAACACTCTAAGGCAATTAAATGGCCCCACTCACCCATCTACACATACCCTTAAGGATTCAAATTTAAATATTTAAAATACATTTCTACCAAACAAAAGGAGGGTTAATCCTCCACCTTTAGATCAAAACAATCTTGTCCACTAGATCTTAGGGTTCCAAACTAGCCCTAAAATCCTTATGAATTTTTATTAAAGCCTTTCCTTTATTCTAATCTCCTCATTTGGTCTATTTGTTTTGTTAAAATTGCAGGTTGGAGAGAAGGAAGCCATGGGAGCAAAAGAGGAAGAACTATGGAGGATTCTAAAAGGAGATCAAGTTTAGATTAGCTTAGATTAAAGTTTTATTGTTGTTATTACTTCCATTCAAGAATTGGGAGGGTTTTCCTTTACCAATCTGGTTTTGTTTCAACACTAAGTGTATTTGGGGTTTTCTATTTTGGGGCAAACCCTACCCCCATTGTTATAAATGAAAAGAATGTTTTTAATCCACCATTTGGAGGTTTTTATTGCTCAATCCAAGGGATTTACTCATTATTTTCTTGCTGGTAGTTATTAGTTAAATTTACAACTTAAAATTTAGTATAAACCAGTTAAAATTTTTCACACAGATGCGGATCCGAGGAGTTCTGTTGTAAGTGACAAAACCGCCACCCAAAGTAGACCGGCGGTCCTGGGACCACCGCCCTACCTGGGTGACAAACCATGAACCACTGCCCTACGAGAGGCAGGTTTGAGACCCCCACCTTAGCCCGAGCGGTGGTTATGGGACTGCCGCTCTGCATAGGGTGGCGGTCCTATTTCTGAAAAACAGAACCTAAAAACATCGAGATTTCACAAAGACTAAAAGTTACTAAAAAGTGCTAAAATGCATTCTGAGCTCATTTTTGTTCATCTAGAGTTCCATTTTTGGGATTTAATTCTATTTGTTCATTCCTTAGTTAAATCTACTCATTTTTAAAGTATTATCTAATCCAATAAAAACACATCTACTTTACAAAGTCATTCCATTATGTTCAACTAGTCTTCTTTCAAATTCCATGAGCAAAAGGGATTTAAATCTACTTTTACATTGTTATTATCTTACTACGGAATCAACATTTCCAATAACAATAAACTTCAAATTTGTTCTCTTGTTCCCATTTTTTTTACTACAACATATATATGTCCAAAATAACTATAAAAACTTTATTTTCCATTCAAATTTATTATGTTTACATTTTCAACATCTACTACTTCTATATTTCTTCTTTATCATTTACACCATTACAACTTCACAATGAAAGTAACTTTCTTTTTCACAATGCAACTTCCAACTAAACTTTTACACAATATATCCATTTTGATTCTTTCTCTTACACAATATACAAATATTGGAATGCAACTTTTCTCCATGAAATTATTACAAATTATTCCACTCAAGGTGGGAAATAATACAAGAATGTAAGCAAAAGAAAATACATTAATACAATTTTCCCCACTCTAAGTGGGAATACAATAAATTCATCTCAAAGGAAAAGTGCACAAGGTCTCCAACAAAACTCCAAGCTTCCCAACTCCAACAAGATAGCTCCTCAAAGATTTGTTTGATTCACAACAAAATGGGGGGAGAGGCAACGTTCTCCACCCAACCAAGATATCCAATGAAGAGGAGAAGCCATCCTCTCCATTGGCCCCTGAGTCCCAACCACATTACAATGGGAGATAATTCCAACACATGGAAACAACAAGCTTCCACAACACAAACAAATATTTCACAACCATTTCAACCACATTCAAATCAACAAACAACACAAGAAATAAGGACAAAAAAACACAATAACAAGGCTTAAAATGAAAGCCAAAGGAGCTCGAATACCATAGTCCTAGATATATAATCATCTCTGATAAAGAAATGATCCGTAAACTTCTACTTTAGAACTCTAAATCACACAAAATCCTCCGAAAGCGCATTTGCACAAAATGATGCCACATGTCAAAAATTTTTCACTTTGTTTCCCTTTGTGGGCTCACGGGATTGCCAATGAATTTCGCACTTTTAACCCAAAAAGGCTAACGTTTTAAAGTATCAGGAATCCACACTTTGAAAGTTGTACATTTGTACATAGTTTTGTTGCTTGCTTTCAAGACCTATGGGGAGGCCACTTATGCCTCCCAATGGAAATGGGTTCCCACCTTAAAGCCTCCAATGCATAACTCAAATCCCCTACATACTCTTATGCCTCCCTCAAGTACCCCTTATACCTCCCACATACTCTTATACCTCCCCCAATATCTTATTCCTCCCTCATAAAAGAACAAGAAAGAAATGCAAGCATTCCTTGTACAAGGTGGGGCACCCAACCCAAACTTCCTCCGAACAAAAGGGTAAACTCTTATGCCTCCCTTCATGAAATATCCCCATAGTCTCCTCCTACTCCAAACTTAGGCAATCTACCCAGACCCAACAAGCATTCCAAAGAAAACAACACTCAACACAAGCACATAAACACAAAATAAAAGCATAACAAAGCAAAGGTAAAGCTCCTACCTTTCCATAGTGGAGCTTGTTCCAAGAGTGAAAATCCAAGATCCTCAAAACCAAGCAAGCATCCACAAGCACTCCCAAAAAATACTCTAACTCTCAAAAAATGCAAGAGCACAAAATAATGAAGTAACCCTCAAACAAGTAAAAGAACTTCAATAATTAGAAAAGGGAGAGAGGAGGATGATGTGGCTCCAAGTAGGATGCCACCTCATTTCCTCTCCCTCCACATCACCCTAGTCAACCTCATATTCCAATGCACAATTAATAAGTGGTTGAAGGAATGACATATTACTTACACACACAATCTAAGTCCACACCCCCTAAGGACAAAATTATTTCAAGAAAGTAAGTGCAATAAATTTTTTATCTTTTTACCTTCCCAAAACACCTAATGGGGTCTAATTTTGACCCCCCAACCCATAGGTAGGGTTGGTATAGAAATTTAATAGGTGTGGGACAAGTTTGACTTGTCCCACAAGCCTCCAAAATTGGCCTCTAAGGCCAAATTCGAATTTCCATGAAGGGGTAGAGTGTACAACACTCAAGATCCCCAAGCACTCAACTTACAACACAAAATCCAAGAGAAATATACTCTAATAAATGAATTCCTTTGGTCACATCTTTAATTAGTTTAGGAAAATATTTATTAACTTTAAATAAGACACTTAGACCCATTAAGATAAAGGGGAAAAACATACATCAAAATCTAAATAATTAAAACAAGTAAATTACATCACTAAAAGAAACACATACTAACATTAACAAAGGGAAACTAAAATAAAAGACAACACATGACCCCTTGGTCACAATTTTTCCTCTAACCAAATAATTCTAACAAACACACAATTACATGTTGTCATGGTGACCCTTGTTGAATTCATCTAGAATTCCAATGTGGTTGGTCTCCAATTCCCCCGATGTTTGTTGTGAATAATTTTACCTACAAAACACATAAATACCTTTTTCGGCCTCGTGGTAGCATTAAAAAATATATGAATAAATATACAATATAAATATAAAATCATCTATATACGAATCAAATATTTTCTAGGAAAATACAATATCATTTACAATTTCTAGCAACATTTCTATCTAACCTTTCATCCATGTCAAGATGATCACAACATTAATCCAATTATCAAAGCTTACTCAGTGTGGCAAAAGTATATCACATGTCAAAAATATACATAAATAACCATGTCAACAGCACATCAATATCAATATAAAATATCTCTAATAATCCACATGCATCATATATGAATCGAGTCAACAACAATCCAGTATTTCTAACATCTAACATCATACTAAATTAAAAAGCTACAATCATATCCATATGTGTAGTTGACCGTATCGAAATCAATAATAAAAAAGGTGTCAAACAAAAGTGGGCAATACATGTAACATGCAATTTTTATAAGTCAACCATACATGAATTTAAGGATTTAAAATCTTTAATGAAGGAGGAAGTAACTAGAAATATTTTCATAGTACAAGAATAATTTACAATGTCCATATAATAGCTCCATCTCCTTAATACAATGTACAATGGACTCCACCATATCCATATAAAATTCTAATATGGGATCCACCTTATTTACAAAAAATTATAGGTTGGGCACCTCCTTCATCATAGAATCAACCATAACTATAATTTTTATTGCAATACAAATAGTAAGTTTTCAAACCTCTGCCCCAAGTCTGTCAATAGTTGTACAAGATGTCGCTAAAGTGCAAGTAGGACATAAGCTGAATTTCTTTCTGATAACCTTCTAGTCATCAATATAGCAAGCTCCTGAACCTCAAATTCCTGTCAACATTCAAAAGGAACTTGGATATCAGTGTATGAGTAAATGCTTAAAGAATCATCACATTGTGTAGCATAAATATAACATAGTACTGTAGATGTCATAAAAGCCATAAAATCTTGTCTAAGTACCTTATAAAAAAGTAGACATGCCTGATGACCAGCATTCTACCATGTGGTAGACAAGCCAAATCATCAGGATCCTACCATGTGTCTTTTCAAAGATAAAAACAAAACATGGATTCAAATTTTAAGTTGATGAAAGGTACTAAGGAGATCATGAAATAAGATCATAAAGTACTGGAAAAGATTCCATAAAAATCAACATTAAATTATCAAAACACTTTATAAAAATTTCAAACCATTAACACATGTTTACAGAGTTGTCCATATAACGATTTTTGTGTCTTGGAATATTATCATAAGACAATTAGAAATTAGACACTATAAAACCATCAGGATCTGTCAGATTGAAAATGTTAATTTGCTTAGCCCAGAACTTTGCAACGTGCAAGTTTTAATCAAATAAGGTGATTCTTGCCAAAAACACTTTGGGAGCTGATGTGATTTATTTAGGTGAAACACATAGATTCATGGGTAATTTTCATTCGTGAGGCTAAGGATTATTCCTTGAATTCAGATGTGTCTCTGTAAAGTCATAAAACTTTTTCACATGTTGTCAAAACAAGTAATAACAGAAGATGCATCTATCTTCTTGTGATCTACTTATTTCAATCATCTCCTCTTGTAGAGAGATTCTTCCCCTTAATTGGATTGTTATTCATTGCAAACTTTCCAGTAACAATGTTATTCTCTTAAAGATCTAAGGCTTTAAAAGTCCATATTATGAGATTTTTTGGAAATAGTTGTGTGGATTTATCGATTCACACACAGTTACATCCAAAAACTCTATTCTCAATGTTATTTTCTGCTGAAAAGGAACAAATAAATTTTGTTGATTATAAATGAGGTTACATGGGTGTGCATGGGGATATAATTATAACTGGTATGATTCTTTCCATTCTTATGAGCCATAGGAAGTATTCATATGGTAAGAGAGTTTGATGACCCATGCAAGTCACATTAGCTGCCATCTAGCTAGTAGTTAACTAAGTTAAGCCCTCATATGTCTTCAACATGGAAAGAAAGAAATAAATTGTATTAATGTCCCCAGATGACCAAATTAAGTCAAAGAGACTAAAAATATAAGTTCAATATTTAATTAGGAGTTCCAAAAGGAACTCCAACAACCAAAAATAAAATACAGAAAACTAAAACTAGTAAGCAGTAAAAAGGAAAAAATGGAGGCATGAACACAAACAAGGAATCCCTGGATAGGTCAGTAAACACAACATCATAAACTATAAAAGGAAACAATCTTGTGAAAGCAAGGCATGAACACAAATAGGGAATCCTTAGACAAGTCAGTATATACATGCCAAGTGCCTACTAGGTACATACACAATAAATTGTAAATATTTACATATTACAAATAGAAATATAATATAATAATATATAGGCATGTATAAACATGTGAAGGAACTTGTACGAAAGGTAGAGTACCTACGAGGTGATAGGTCATGCTGCTTTGGAACTACCCTTGGTGACTAATGATACTTTAATTAGGTACACAACATGCCCTCCCATGTCTAAAAAGGATTCGACCTTGAAGCAAATGTAGAATACAAGAGGTAATGGAATTTTGATAAACTTCCTCAATAGCTACACATTGAATATAATTCAATTCATCTTATATCAATCTTCATAGGCATCGAGTGTCATCATAATTAAATACTTGAATCAGGTTACCTTGAATACATTGGGCTGAAATTCCATGTATGCCTTTGGTGATTGAAATTAGAATCCTTAGAATTTTGGCATTGAAACTAAATACTCATAGTAAATAGGGTGTCAATAAAGTTTGATTCTAAGTTTAGATTGCACCTGTTGATCATCTTTTCAACTTTTGCAATAGCTATCCCATTTTGAAGTGTCACTATTTAATGAGTTTGTCTCAATTTGAATTTCTTTTTTGGCAAAAGTTTTGAACATTAATTTTGACCTTGTTTTATCAATTGAAACATGACTAGTTCTGATCGAAGTTTCATCATCAAAGGATATTGACTTTTGTTTTTGTAAACTTTTTTTTTTTCAGATTTCAAACATTTGACTTTATTAAGAAATGTTTTTTTATGATTTCATAAATACATGACAGCCAAGTTCTTTTCTTCTCAGATTTTGGACAAGCTTTGATTTTGAAATGTTGAAATCTGAATCTCATTATTTGGATTGTTTAATTTAGCTTTTACCAACACAATTTTCACTCTTTCATCTAAATTCTTCACAAACTATCTGCATGATGTGTGCAAGGTTTGTACAGTTTTCACAACACCATTATTCTACATAAGGTAAGAGTATGAATATGTCATTTACTCTAGTATTTTACTTGTTTACTTGGGACTATGTGATGCCCGCTAAAACAACCCACTTGAGACCCAAGAACAACCTATGATAAGTTAGGAAATAATACGTGATAATTCTTTTTTGTTTAAAAGAGTCTACAACTAGGTTACAAAACAACAGTTGTCACTAATAATTCCAGATGAATTATAATCCACTAGAATATAATTTTATTTTATTAAAAATTATTAGAGGTCACAAGGTCCCAAAATTTAGGGTTAGAAATTTCAATTAAGGTTAGAGGGTAATTCCTCACCATACCCACTCTCTAATAGGCTTAAATATTCAACTAGATTTTTCTCAAAATTAATGCATTCAAAATTTACCATAAATCATTCCCATTGGATGGAGAAATTTCCTCACCTTTCTAGTGATATAAATAATTCCTCCTAAATCCTCATATTCCTCAAGTTATGGGCTGGCGGGCCTTGGGGTGAAAATTTTTCCCAAGAGCGGGCTTGCGGGCCTATGGGAGAAAATTTGCCACAGGGGTGGGTCGGTGGGCCATGGAGCGAAATATTTTCCCACAACAGGTTTACAGGCTGCAGGGAGAAATTTTTCCTAGGGAATGAGTCGGGTCGGCACGGTCATGGGATAAATTTTGGAAATTTCCCACACGGGGGTGAAAAGCTACCCTTACACCAGCGCTCCTGCAAGTCTGCAAGCCACAAGGGACACGTGGCACCTCTTAAGCTAGCATGGAGAAAATGGGGTGGTAGGGATAAAAGAATTTTAGTGTCTCAAAGGGAAAAAAAGGTAAAATTCACCTGCACCTCCGACAATGCCTCGCGATGCCACATGGTAGCTCCTGATTGGTTGCGGGCAGACGGGCCAACGAGGAACTTTAGAAAATTTTCCCAAAATTTTTTCTGAAAAACACAAAAGGAAAAATAGAACCAACTTCTCTGTTGATGCCTCATGATGCCACGTGGAATCTTTTGATTGGTTATGGGCTAACGGGGCGGCGGGGAAAATTTAGAAATTTTTACCAAAAATTTTTCGAAGCACTAAGAAAAAAAAATGATCTGCCCCTCCACCAATGCCTCATGGTACCATGTGGCAGCCTCTAATTGGCTGCGGGTCAGTGGGGTGGTAGGGAAAATTAGTAAAATTTTCCCAAAAAATTTATGAATTGCTTGTTATCACTGAATCACAGCACCCTTACGTTTACACAAGTGCATATACTTGAGCTCACTGTGTGATTGGATAACATGGGTGCTATCTCCAAGTTGTGAGACTTGCTACTTGAGATAGACCTCCAGAGAAAGCTGGTTCTTGCTCCTAAACTACTCTAATGCAAGAAAAACTCTTTCCTAATGTTTCTTTCTAAGGGACCAAGGAGAGAGAATGCATGAAAATGAAATCCTACACTAAAGCTGTGGTACACCAGAAAAGGAGGGGTGTGAGAGTAGTCTTCCAATGTGTGAAAAATAGAAATAAAATGCATACTATAATGGGTGACAACAGTTCTCCACAATGTGGAAAATGCATTCACAATAATATTTCGTACATGCACAATAATAATGAGTCCTTACAAGAGAATAAAAATAGACACAATATTCTTGTAATTAAGGTTGAAAGGGTAAGAAGTGCAAAAAAACACAACAGGGGAGGATGCATCCACAAAATTGTATTTTATCGCTTCATAATATGCACAGTTCAATCTATTACAAGATAAAGGCCTGGATCACCATGCAAGGAGTCCACTACAAGGGTTTGTGGCACACTAGCTTCACAAAGCAATTTTGATAGAGCTTTGCTACAAGAAAAATACCTCCCTTTATAATAAGCCTAACACTCCAATTTATAGAAAAATGAGAAGGGAGAGAGAAGGGGAAAATGGAAATCCCGAAATCTATCCGTCAACCACTTGTAAGAGACATTAAATAGAGTGAAATTATTATATGTTACTTGTAAAAGGATCCCCATATTGTCCTAGGTGCTGCAGTAGAGAAAGAATGATGACCATGCCTCTTAATTGCACTCCCAACTACCAAATAAAACACTGTCATGAATCCGGCCACATTTTATAAAAATCTCCATTGATTTCTCATCAAATACCAAATTTCTTGATTGCTATACGTAGGGCTCGGAGCCATGATTCCAATGGTACCAATTTTGTGTGGTTTCGTTGAGAAATGCAAAATTTAT